>JBBPUK010000001.1:191994-210452 GCA_038094635.1 Tylopilus cervinicoccineus | reverse complement strand
GACTGGTAAGAGATCATGACCAGGGGATGGAAACCCGCATACTTGTTGGCATGGGCTTGCCTGATCATGTTGACGAGAGTGTTGAGGAGGCCAATCGCCGGAGCGAGCCAAGGGACCGGGGCAAACTGGGCTGTCACCTGGGCGGAGTTGAGGAAGAGGGTGGTGGCATACGGGAGTGCAGATAGAACCGACATGGGGGGACGAGGGAGAGGGGAGGGGCATGATGGTGCCCGGTCTTTAAGGCTGTCCTGGACCACAGGATGGCCAGACCCACGTGACACTGACGATGCGTCTCTCGTCCCTTCCCCGATTCAAGTCTCTCCTCGTACACGGCCAATACCGTCCCTCTGCGCCAATCCATCTCTCTCTCTCCGTGCCACCACCACACCACGCCCTGCTCTTCACCCCATCCCGCGACTCGCTCCTCCAGGCCGTCCACGACGACGAATGGCTCAGCACCCACTCCGGAACGGGCACAGTCGCGAGCATGAGCTCCAGGGTCACCGTCTTGTTGGCCCTCCGATCTCAACGCTATCCGCCGCCCAACTGACCCCTACCTCTGCAGCTATCCCTCTAGCCCCCAGCACCTCGTCGTGGCGCTGGCCATGCTGCGCATCCACGATGTCTCCTCCGCATCTATCCCGCTGGTACCAAAGGCAACACTCGACCGTGCCCCCGCTCTGCTTGTGTTGCACGAGCCCTCTGCGTATTTCTTGCCCGAGCAAGAAGAGTGAGTCGGCCCGCGCTTGCCCTCCCTCGACCCATTGAATGTTCGCTCAAGACACACGGTATCCTCGTATCTCTTGCTGATCACCCATGCACTTTCAACTATCGAGTATCTGTCTTCGCAGTCTTTGACGTATGTTTTCTCTCTTGTCCCTAGAGGCTGTACCCACAGATGCAGCTCGTCGCCTGCGAGTCTTGTCGTTTTCGACTCTCGACTCGATCGGCTCAAACTTCCCGTGCTTCGGACACCACCTAGAAGTGTCTTTGAGGAGCGCGATGATCCCGAGGAAGCTCCTAGACCAGAGCCAGTGCTCTTCTTTGCTGAAAAGTATTTTGAATTTTCGGGCGCGTTCCAATGTCAGTTGGACCTTTGGATCCGCTTCGTAAAACCTGACTTGGTTCACGCTCCAGTATACGGAGACACTGATCAGAACTCGCAAACGTCCATTATTATGTTGCATCGTCCCGGGGAAGGGGAAACCGAGAGCATAAGACTGTAGTGTTGTTGATCGATGTTTGTATACGTCTAATGGCCCTGCTTTGCATCTTGTTCTTGTCTGCAACATGCCTGCTGAATCCGATGTCGGTTTCTTTTCCTTTGTTCTCAAGCCAGGATCTTCTTTACATCCCTCCTTTTTACTGGCAGTCGACTGCGCCTTCGTCCTCCTCTTTTTCGTCTTTGTCTGGTCGGCATACCTCACCAACGGCAATGTCCACTTCTTTATCCTGATGCTCATCGAGATTGCTCTATGGGCAAGCGTGAAATGGTATATCTGCGGTTTCTCTCTGCGACACTTATATTCAGGGTGCTACAGGTTCGTACAAGAGCTAAGGATGCTCCTCGTCTCTTCAGAAGACGCCGTTCAAAAAAAAGATCAATGATGACCAGATCCAGAACGCATTTCATTTTGCCACTACAGGTCAAAATTCACCGGCGGGCCTTGTCGCTTTCTTCATACCAACGTTTTGTTTGTCTGATGCTTTCTTGTGCTAACAAGAATACTGTGAACATGAATATGTCAGCGCTACACCGTGTAGATGAAAGGGCACACGGACTCACGCTCTCTTTCTGTCCCATCTAAACCTTCTCTAAACGATTGCGTCACATCATTGCCAGCCCCCCCACCTCCTGCAGGTCCTAGGGTTGCAAAGTGCTGTGCTTGATCAATCACTTCCGTGAGGCGTCCACGGAATGTCTGTCAGTGGCCATCGCATGGGCCAATAATGTTCCTCGCACTATGGCCACGCACCTGCGTCAAAACTGTTTCCAATTCAAGGCCTTGCTCTTCCGCTAATCTATTAGTGAAATCAGCACAATTCCCCGACATCCACATAGTTTATTCACATATCCGCGATCATCTTCCCAAAGCCATACCACAGCCCACCCGCCCCGACGAGCGAGGATAGCTTGACACTCCGGGGCTCTGCCTTGAGTGCATTCCTGACTCTAGTACCAAAGGCCACCGGTGTGGCCACGTCGGCCCAGTCGCTGTCAGGGCTCATAGTGTAAATGAATAGCCAAGCAGTATAAATGGATCCCCACGAATAGAGAAAGATGTATGCCAACCACATGGGGAGTGGCACCTTTGTCAAAGCCTTAATCTGTGAGAGCACCTGGCTAAGCGTGACGGTACCTGGAGAGTTGATGAAAGCGTACATCTTTATCAGAACCTCCACCAAGATGTCCCATGCCAGGGACATCTATCTTGAAGGTGCATTGTATTTTCTGCAAAACAATGTATGACGGTCCATTTGGTCGATGGTGCACCTACCTGGTTTTCTGCAAGGATTGCGTCTACAGAGAAATAATCGTAGTCCATAGCAAAGTCAGTATTTAGGGACACGCGTCTTACTGCGACGCGTTGGTGGCGTGAAACTAAGTTGCCCTTCAAAGCCCACGGTCAACAGCATGATCAGATGCCTTGTATTACTTGCACGACGGCCGTTGCAGCCAGCGTTTCGGTGTCAACGCTCGTTCTCATTTACACCTCTGATACATGCAAGAATAAAGCGGCCGTCGGAGCTCGGCTCGGGCCTGGGCAGTTTCGAAGAGGTGGCAAACCTTCCCGCCATCCGGAAGCTGTTGAGCAGTCCAGAAGCCGTCCAAGCGCTGGAAGAAATTCAACGGCTGATGCAAGAGAAAGGTATGCATGTGGCGTCGTTCCCCTCCTGTATTCACTGCGGGTAATCATGCAGGAATTGACCCAACGACGAGCCCGACGACAATGCAGCTGTTCCAGCTCTTATCCAACGCAGAATTCCGCAGGGCGGGTAAGAAGCTTAAGGAGGAGTTGGAGAAAGCTGGCATCGATCTAGCAGACCAAGTAGGTTGAGTTGTGGTCGGAGAGCTCAGGTTCTTAACCCTGTTCGCAGGAACTCTTGAGTGCATGGAAGAATCTGCAGAAGAAGGCAGGTGGTAATTGACCAGCTCTGGCCACGGTCGACTATTCTGTCCTGTCACTCTAAGTACTAGCTGGGCTACTTAGTAGTTCTGCAATGTTAATGATCATCCACTGGGTAGATACCTAATCGAGTTTGCTAGTCACCGTTGGCCCGCGCCATGGATACTAGGCAATCACCGTCTTCACCAGCTGGGGCGCCCGAGCGATCCCTTCCCGCTGCTCACTTCTATTCTGTCGAGTATCCAGGTTATGTCCAGCACTCCTCCGTTCCCTCAGCCATTCGCAATCTCGGTGGCACGTCCAAACTTGAGAACGCGTTCAAGCGCACCGCCGCAAGGAGCGAAGCATTACTGGAACTCAACCTCCGCTATGGTAACCCATATGCACATCCAGTACCGGGTGACGTCGTCGGGACGAGCAATATCCTGATCAAGGTCACGAAAAGAAAGCGACGGCGGGCGGACGCTGATGGTGTCGTTGTCGTTGGAGATTACACCGCAGAACCACTCGGCGTCATTTTGAAGACCGCTCGATTCCGCAGTGAGTCTGGCTATTCGGATTGCATGAAGGATATTCACGGCGAGTGTAGCCATGGCAGATTATCAGTTTCAACCTGACGTGTCAGATCCCATTACGCAACTGCGGCTAGCCATGGACAGAATGGACGGTGAGCTAGGCCAAGTTGTTCAGACATATTGCGCTGATGTCAACCTGTTTGTCCAAAGTTGATGCCATCCGGCAGTACGCCATCCCCGAGGAGACAGAAGACTATGTCCTCACTTCCCTTGCAGGGAGTGATGCCAACATCGATCCCGGACCCACGGAACACGTTGGACTATCAGTTACTCGAAGTAATTTAAGGCTCTTTCCACCGCCGATATTCAGTCGTCAGGGCATTCCTCAGAATTATAAGTGTGTCAGTCAATCCTATTCTCACAGTATAGATTTGAAGATAGGTAGCTTCAAGCCAAATCCTGCCTCAATGGTCGCTACTGTTATCAACGAAGAAACGGGAGAGGAACGTAAGCGGCTCATTAACAAGGGTCGTTGGAAAGGATATGGCCCCGCCACGGTCACCTTTGGGGATCTCAATGTCGGTAGCTGTCCTGGGTCATTTAATCTTTATCTTACGCTCCACAGATCCCGGAAAACCCAATCCCTGCTGTGGAACAGGCCCGGAATCAAGTGAAACCGGAACTTCTGGAACGTATCACGCAGGTAGTACGATTCCGGTCGTATTTTGCTGACACCAGAGTTAACACGTCTATTAGCTAGTGCAAGACCGTCCAATCTGGACACGTGCTGCCTTGTATAATCAGTTCAGTCCCGCTGAGGTCAGAGAAATACATAAGTGAGGTCTCTTTTCTTTCCTCCATTCGTCGTGTCATCTCACCCTTTTAACAGTTCCAAAGTTTTACTTCCTCTTGTTTGCTACACGTTTCAGGATGGGCCTTGGCGGGATACTCTCATCCGCCTCAAATATGACCCAAGAAAGAATCCAGATGCTCGATTGTAAGCATTCACTGGGAAGTAGTATTGTCAGCTTACCTCACGAATCCAACAGCTATCAGCGTATCTATTTCCGTAACGCAAATCATCCAATGTCAAGAGTCTCCATTGTCTCTCGGAGACAGGAAGGGAGATCAGCGACCACATATATTAATAGGTCTGTTGAACAAGAAGAAGCGATGGATGTTGAGCGGCGGTGGGCAATAATTTACTTCTGCTTGGCCGACATTTAACGTTGTTCCCCCTTTTCCTAGCAGGTCGCACATATTTGATGGTGTTACACTCACTAAGGAAACGGCAGCTTTCCAGCTCTGCGATATACATGACCCCATGTTGAAAGATATGGTTGAAAGTGAAGAGGACCTACTTGAAACATGTGATGTAGGTATCACAATGCTTACTACCATACCCCCACCTCACCACTTCAGGAACGAGATGGATGGTACAGCGCGCATGCATTCGAGAGGATTAAAATCGTCCTTCGTCATAAGTTCTTCTCACTACTACAGGGTTATGTCGCTACTCAGGAAGAGTGTGAGGCTCTACTTGAGGAAGGCGCGGCGGGAAAAAAGACGCAGACTACGCGAGTGAAGAAGCTTAAATATGGCAAACACAACATGGCCAAGGGAGCGCTTCGACCAGAAGATGCAGCGGTATGTTTCGGTGTCATTTTCGTTACTTATATCCATCTTATTCGCTTTTAGGCTGCTAGATTGCAAGCCGCTCTTGAACGCAATGCAAGGAATTTGCAGGCGAATCGGAGGGAAAAACTTGGTGATTATTCGCTTACGCCCGAATCTCGAGCATAGTGAATGGACATCGGAAATGCCTAGGTCGTACGGCATAGTTACGATAGGTAATACACGAGTCGAGTGATTTACACGCCTGCAATTCGCGATTCCTGGTTATTGCGGGCGATGTGATAAAAGTAAAGTGAACCACTAAGGTCATGAACTCTCGTTTTGCTCTGCACGTGCTTTTCGCTGACAAGGTTGTAAGATGAAGGCTGTGAATAGGAGAAGATTGAGCGTACAGATCCAATGAGCGCATAGAGAGCATTCTTGCGGAACTGCGTCACGAGATAATGGTCATCATTCTCGGTAACGTGTCGGTAAAAGCCAGCATACCTTGGGATCAACCTGTACAAGGCAGGCATTAGCATCGGAAAAGACGTAGATAGCAAGTGCGAATACACACCCCCTTCAACGAGCGCGTCCGGTTGGTTCGTGGCCGTTTGATACCATTGCGGTGCGCCTTGCGATTCTGGTTGTGATTGGTATGGCTAGTTGTGATGGATGAGCCCAGATCTTAAGCAATCGAGGAGATGTATACTTTTTGGACTTGGCCATGGCGTCGACTGAAGACTCGGCTACACGTTTGCAGTGATGCCCATTGTGGCTGAAAAACTATATAGTTTAAGCACGGTAATTTCCGGTGCAACCACGAGATGATTCCGTAAGCATTATGTGGGGGCCAATGGAATTGTCGGCCGAGTCGCCAAGATCGGCCGAGACTAGATCAATATAATGCTGACCCAAGTTGGAACCGAGCAGAATTATTGAAGCTTTCTTGCTCTCCACGTCCCTATCGGAATCAACTCAATACTATGCCAGCCCCTGTCACTGGGCCGCGCACCCTGTACGACAAAATTTGGGACGATCATGTCGTGTGAGCGATCTCCACGCATATTGACACTGAACTCATTGGCCTTCAGCGATTCCATGCAAGATGGATTGGCCCTTATCTACATCGATCGGTATGTGCACTGATCTCACAAGTGAATGCGATGACGAGCTTGTCTCGCAGTCACCTCGTTCATGAAGTCACCAGCCCTCAGGCATTCGAGGGATTGTACGTTCCCTATTACTTGTTCCGGCTTGCTTGCCGATCGCACAGGTAGACGGGCAGCTGGGCGAAGTGTTCGCCGACCAGATTGTACCCTAGCAACTGTAGATCACAACATTCCGTGAGTGACGTTGCATTGTATCGCGTAGAAACCAGATCAAAGTCTCACTCGATACAAGTACGGTCTCCCGCAAAAACTACAAGTCTGTCGGTACATTTGTAGCAGAACCCGATTCCCGCGCACAATGTTTGGCCGTCGAAGAGAATGTAAAAGAATTCGGACTCACCTACTTTGGTCTGGCAGATCGACGTCAGGGTAATAGTTCTGTTTTCTCGCCAACCTTATCACTTACCGAACTCCAGGAATTGTGCACGTCATTGGGCCCGAACAAGGTTTCACTGTGAGGCATCATCCCATATCTTTGATATTTTATACGATACCGACTACTTACAGCTTCCGGGTATAACATGTGTCTGTGGTGATTCACACACCTCCAGTATGTCCGCGATATCAGACCTTCGCACAAGCATTCACTTCCCTTTACAGCTCATGGCGCGTTCGGCTCCTTGGCATTTGGCATTGGGACATCTGAGGTGGAGCACGTCCTTGCCACTCAAACCCTGTTGCAACGAAAAGGGAAGAACATGCGGATCACCGTGGACGGCGACCTCGCTGAGGGCGTGAGCTCCAAGGACGTCGTCCTACACATCATCGGTCTTATCGGAACAGCTGGAGGCACGGGCCATGTCATAGAATATGCTGGCACCGTCTTCCGCAACTTTAGCATGGAGGCTCGCATGAGCGTCTGCAACATGAGCATTGAAGCCGGTGCCCGGGCTGGTATGGTTGCGCCAGACGAGGTTACTTTTGAATACCTCCGCAATCGTCCTCTGGCTCCCAAGGGCGAAGCATGGGAG
The DNA here is from genome assembly GCA_038094635.1 of Tylopilus cervinicoccineus. NCBI lineage: Eukaryota > Fungi > Basidiomycota > Agaricomycetes > Boletales > Boletaceae > Tylopilus > Tylopilus cervinicoccineus. The sequence goes on along the minus strand of JBBPUK010000001.1, from coordinate 203,052 downwards.
CGTGCTGTAGCTTATTGGCGTACACTCAAGAGCGATGATAACGCAAAATTCGATATCGAGATCAAAGTCAATGCAGCCGATATACCACCCACTGTGACCTGGGGTACATCCCCCCAAGACGTTGTTTCCATCACTGGATCTGTGCCAGATCCTGCAGCAATGATAGATCCTGCCAAGCGAGCCTCCGCAGAACGGGCCTTGACCTACATGGGTCTGCAACCGAATACGCGCATGGAAGACATTGCATTGGAAAAGATTTTCATTGGTTCCTGCACCAACAGCCGAATAGAAGACCTTCGTTCCGCTGCCCGAGTCGTGTTGGCTGCAGGGCCCGACGCCAAGGTGTCACCTAACGTTCAAGCTATGGTTGTACCCGGTTCAGGTTTGGTTAAGCAGCATGCAGAGGCGGAAGGACTAGACGCCATTTTCAAGCGGGCTGGTTTCGACTGGCGAGAGGCTGGATGCTCCATGTGCCTCGGAATGAACCCAGATCAATTAGCCCCTGGTGAACGTTGCGCCAGCACGAGTAATCGCAATTTTGAAGGTCGTCAAGGTGCTGGAGGACGAACCCACCTTGTCAGTCCCGCCATGGCAGCAGCTGCCGCCATTTCAGGCAAGCTTACTGATGTCCGAAAATTACTGGGTTCAAGAACCGAGGCCATCACTGAGGCGCCTGCGCTGAAGCAATCAAACCCACACGAGTTCTTGACCGATCCTGTTCTCCCTCCCCCCGAGCCACAGCCTCTCACTCATGCATCTGGTGTGTCTTCTGGAGAACTCCCTGCATCTTCGGGCTCTGGAGTTCAGAAATTCGTCATTGTTAAAGGAGTCGCAGCACCCTTGCACATAGCGAATGTCGACACGGATATGATCATTCCTAAACAATTCCTCAAAACACTGAAGCGCACCGGTCTATCTAATGCGTTGTTCTTTGCCCTTCGCTTCGATCCCAAGACTGGGGAGAAGACAGATTTTGTCCTAAACCGAGATCCATATAACCATGCGAAAGTTCTCGTCGTCACTGAGCCCAACTTTGGCTGCGGCAGTTCTCGGGAGCATGCCGCATGGAGCTTGTGGGTCTTCTGTCCGAGTTTGATGTCTGGCCCTCGGAACTGACGACCTGGTTTCAGGAATGACTTTGGAATTCGTTGTGTGATTGCCCCAAGCTTTGGCGAGATTTTCAGGAACAACGCCATGCAAAACGGCATGCTCCCTTTACAGCTTTCCCAAGCAGAGTGCAAAGACCTTGCCGCGGACGCGGAGATGTGCGTGGAGTTCGAGGTCGACCTTGAGAAACAGGAAGTGAGACGAGAGAATGGCAAGCTAGCGATCCCCTTTGTGGTGGATCCGTTCCGGCGCCATTGCTTGTTGCATGGACTGGATGACATCGCGCTGACGCTACAGAAGGAAGATGCCATCTCCACGTTCGAGCAGCGGAGGAGCACAATTTGGCCGTGGCTGGATGGATTTGGGTACAAGGGGAAGAAGATCCCAGTCACTCCAGCGACGACGGGTAGAAAGACGGAGTGGTGAGATCTACCAAGTGATTACTGCTACAAAATGTGTATTATTACATCCGAGACTGTCATCTTTCGTCACTCCAAGACCCTCCAGCAACCACCACCATTGCAATGGATCCCCACTCACAGAAACCTCACTCCAAGTTGGTGGACACTGACGACTCACACGCAAAACAGGAATACCTACGCTCTGGTGCTCGCAAAACCCCACTCCCGTCGAATCAGACGCCAGTGTCTGAGCAGCTATATCCCAAAAAAGTGCCCCATCGCTCTAGCAAACCAATTATCAACTGGTTCCAACGCAAACTCGGCGGGTCGGCCAGGGCGAGAAGAATTCCAGATGGAAACAGTCTCAATGTCGCTCAGAAGGCAGTACCAAGTACCAAGAGTCATCTTGGCACGACAACCACACCTGCTTCGCGGCCCAGTGGTCGATCCGTCTCTTCTCCCTGGCCGCAGGTCAACCATGCTGCGTCACAGCGGCAGGGAGCGCCTCATCATCACAGGAGGGGTGTTCCGTCTGCTGTTTCGCAACGACGTACCATCTCCCTAAACGACGCGGAGGCTGAGCATAACCACTCTCTACACTCTGGTGATGACGATAACGTGGATGCCTCCACTCGCCGCTCGTCCCTAGCCCGCGATTCGATGTGGTCCCCTGCCAGCGCCCTCGAGGCTGACGAGGACGCGTCACTACGACCTCTTCCCCCCAGCTCTCCCCCTTCACCTTCGCTTTCACACTCTTCTTCGTCCTACATATCTAATCCACGAACTTTTCGTAGCATCGCAGCCAGCACCAAACCTACCACTGTCCTTAGTATTGACCTGCCGCCTGCAGGCGTGGGTCACATTGCCCAGGTCCCTGTGACTCCTGTATCGCAGATCTCGCCACGCCATGCACTTCATGCTCGTTCATCTTCTACTGGCACCAATGGCGGTATCGTTGGTAGTGGCGCATCTATCACGTTTTCTGCCCTCCCGCCATCACCCCAATCAGTATCACACCCTCCTTCCTCCTTGACGCATGCGAATCTTGCTTCATCAAACTCTGGGCTGTTGGGACACAATGTCCATGGACTTCAGGCGCCGCTCCACACGGCACATCATCCACGAAATAATCCTCGCCCTTCTTCGCCACCTCTTGACAATGCCTCAGTGCTTACGCTCGCTTCTTCGGCATATGCGATACCCGGCGCACGCACGACTATTGGCTCTCTGGGATCCGCAACCCTGTCGGGCTTACTTGGGGGTGGTGATTCCATTTCTCATCTCGGGGGCAGCATCCTTGGAGATCCAGAAGGGGAGAATACCAGTCAATTCCTTCTTGCTGACGATGATCGCTTGGATGTTGACGGGGAGCGAGACGTGGACGCCAGTTTGCGCGCCCTCAGACCCAGAAGCTCGAGGAGAGGAAGTTGGGACAGCGAAGTCAGCGGATGGAGTGCCAGGATCCTCGGAGGTGGCCCAGGCATTACCACGGCAAACAAGAACACGTGGACGAGCAACAGCATGAGAATTGGCGGACCAGTGAGTTTATATGATGGAGACGACGACAAGGTTCATATGGTTGAGGCTGGGGTAGTTGCGGAATCGCCATTGGAATCCGAGGATCGAGGTGCGCCTCTCGTTAGTGAGCTTGGCGGAGATGATGACAGGAACCAAACAGAGTCAGAACGTCTTGGAACCCGGGAACGTCATGGAGAAGACATACCTTCAACTTTGGGACGGTCGACAGGTGCGGCAGCTTTGAAAACCCCGTTCGCAGGTGGAGATGGTTGACTTTGCGTGTACCCATGAACGTTTCCCTGAGACGTTGTTATTGTCAATCATTACATTAAGTTCCCTTTGAGGGCAGAGCTGGCTTATTCAATTGCCCTGTATGTATGTACCATGGTACACTGGTTCTCTCTTGCTTATTCGGCATATAACATATCCCGTACTTCCATTCGTACTCGCACCCCTACCTCGAGTCGTGGCGTCCGCAACACTTTTTCTCTCCTTGGCCCCAGAACCTGGCTTGAACTGACAGCATCCGGCCACTGGCAGCCTTCTCAGTAGATGGTGCCGGCTGGGCTGATAGAAAGCCCTTGCTCAAGGCTCTCATGGAGATCTTCGCTACTTACTCTTCTACAATGCCTGTGGGAACGCGCAAATAGCACGACATTCGGACTTGACAGGCTCACCGTCGTCGTGTCTATGATAGGTTCTCTCAGTGCCCGTTCAGGTTGCCCAGACTACTCTACGTATTCACGAGTACGACTTCACATTAATGACCACGTCTGGCTTGAACTAAGGACGACTGCACAGATGCCGCACGGCAATCCTTCTGCCGGACCTTTGGGCTTGCCCTACATGAGACCTGATCCCATGTGCCGTACGTTCAACAGCACGTCTGTCGAGGTAGTTCGTGTCCAAGTCTCTCCTTGGTCGACATCTTAGACACTCTTCTCATAGAATGTCATTTTGTACATGAATGCACGCTTAAAGGACCCAGATATCGCACGTCTCTTCGAGAATACATTTCCAAACACTCTTGGTTAGTGCCAACTCATTGCATGGTAGTTGGGTCTCATTGATGTTACAAGATACAACTGTCAAATACTTCAGCAAGGTATACTGGCTCTCAAACTGTAACACTAGATGATAAGTCACCCTACAGGATGAAAACTTGGCATTCATCATCACCGGAGACATTTCGTATGATCAGGCTACAGTAGACAGAAACCCCACTGATGTCGGTTTTGTAGTGCACAATGGCTTCGAGACACCGGAAATCAGGTTTGTCCCCAAGCCTGAGACTTCACATAGCATTCACGAAAGTAATTTATGCAGCTTGCAAACTACCGTCATCTCTTGTCGACAGATCAGGAGCTTGCTACCCTCGTCAAGGCTATCATCAACAGTGAAGCTCGGTACATCTCGGACTATCCTTATTGTGGTGCTTTCCACCCCCCTCCAGAGAGCGGCTTATCTCTCTCCCACAATCCTTGGGCCGACCGCGTAGCCGTTAACCCGTGAGTTATAACCTGTAAAGACTTCACAAGGAGGACTTGATCGGCCGTATCAGTCCCATCGACAACCTTACCGTGTTTGAATGCAAGGTATGTCTCAAATCTCACCACAGAGAGGATCAGAACGATATGACTACCTGGGTGATTAGTACGAGCTCGACTCGCTTTGTAGTTTTATCAAATTGTCCGCTTCATACTACCAAGCAACAAACGACTCGTCAATGATGAATGCTAATTGCAGGTTTTTCTCTGCCAAGGACCAACCAGTACTTACGTCCCATAGGGTTATCTGCAGTAGATCAGATCTTCCGTGTTATGAGTGAACAGTCACAGCCGTCGTTCGATACTGACTTCAACTTCATCTCGTATTACAACTGGACGGGCCTTCCAGGGTCCCTTGCTGGTCCCGTCGATAATGGTGGCAATGGTGAACCTAAGGGCTATACAGGTATGGTTGGAACTAGTCATCGCCCGTCTGACGATTTATCCGTCTACGGTGAGTCTGCGACAACAACCTTGATACCAAGACAGCCGATCATGTGCACCAGCCTTCCTCACGCCGGCAAACGCCATGCTTAGCGTTGAATTGGCCAATTTGGCCACAATACTTGATGACGCGAATGTTGCACCCGATGTAAGCGCTCGGGCAAAGCAGTGGAGTCAAAGCATCGAGGAAGCCATTTATGAGCATGCCGTAGGTTTCGAGCCCACGGTGACGATAAATACTGACGAACTATTCTGGTCAGGTCGTTGACAATATCTTCGCATACGAGACTAACGGTGAGTTCTAGGGGATTTCGATGACCAATATGATGGATTCGTGGTCAAGGGCTTGGTTCTGCCTATATAATGGATGACGCCAATGTTCCGGTGAGCGGGTCTCTGTTGATTCAAATAGAAGCGTATGAAGTTCCTTTAAATCAGTCTCTCCTTTCACTCCCATACCTAGGATTTCTTGACAGGAAGGACTCTACGTATGTCAAGACGAAAAAGATTCTGATGTCCCGCCAAAACCCTTACTATGCCAAGGGCCAGAGATTTAGCGGCATTGGGTTAGTAACTCTCGGATTTGCGACGAGCGAGCTCGACTGACCGCTCACAGTGGACCCCACATTGCCGTATGGAACCCGTGGCCGATGTCACAAATCTCCAATATATTTGGCAGTGACGACGACGACGAAATCCTGCAGTCGCTGTACATGATTGTCAATGTGAGTCCCTACGGAGCTATGTCCTCTGGCTGTGACCCGACGCACCCTGTGCAGAACACAGCGGGACTTGGCCTGATACACGAGTCAGTTAATATCTACAACAGGAGCGAGTTCACTCGATCATGGTTTGCGTGGGCCAACAGTTATTTTAGCGAGATGATCTTGGATCTAGCTCAGAGAAAACCCCATCTCCTATTCAATAGCTGCGAGCCTTACATACCGGGAGAATAGATGTGTCTCTTCTACGAGTTTCACTACATTGTTTGTTAACACAGTAGAGGTCACCCCAAAAAGAGTAGATTAGCACAGCCACTAGTTGGTTATTTTGTGGACGCAAGTGACCACTGGCTGTACTTGTTTTCTTTGTCGATGAAGTTGGATTGACGCGCAAGGCAGGACATAGTGTTTTATCCTTTTCTTTCTCCCGCGTCCAATTCATGCCCTTCTCACCCCACGCAATCGGAACCCTCATAGTAGTCGTCCTCAAGGCGGTATGGCACTTGTCTCACCCTCTGGCCAACTTTTTGACGACAAGGGCAGAAAAACTTGCCAAATAAAAGGCATATCGGAAAACAAGCCCCGTATTGCCTCGTGACGCTGAATGAAGAGAAACGTCGGACTAAAGTCATCAAGCGCGGTGGCCAGCACCCAGAGTGGGACGAGGAATTCCGGTTTACCATATTCGAGGATGTAGAGGCTGGCCTTGTCCGATCCACGCCAGGAGGCAGCACTCCCCCACCGCTACCTCCAAAGAAGAAGGGTCCCAAGAAGATCAAGGGCGGGAACCTTATGAAGCTTCAATGCTACGCGGATGACGCGCGCGACCCAGATTTCATCGGGGAGACGCTTGTTGATCTCACCGAGGTTTTGACAAAGGGCGAGACAGATGGTAAGTCGATCAATGTCAATTCTTGTCAGTCTTGTTGAGCTATCTACCTCAGAGTGGTTCACTCTTATGAACAGAGACAAGTATGCAGGCGAGGTTTATGTTGAGTTGACGTTCTGGTCGAATGTGTGTCCCGGAAGAAATGAGTTGGATACTAATGCTAACCCATCACCGTCAGGAACCCCCACCAGAGAAGAGAACCTCTCGAAAGCCAACAACATCAAATAATAATTACGGTGGGCCTGGATCATTTGTTCCGGCCGACGGTGGTACTCCGTTGGATGGGAACACGCGCTCGACCGCTAAGCCCTTGTCAACTAGTGCGACGCATCAGCTTGACTCCTTGCCGTCTTCCCTCCGTGCCTCTGGTTCCCGTCCCGAATTGTACGCACCCCCTTACGAACAAAGGAACTTGGCATCGTCAGTGGACCAGATAGCCAATGATTTTGCTGAGCTCGGCGTCGTGGACCATCGATCGCGGGACAGTTGCGCAGTCAGTTAACTTCCCCTCTCTCATATATGTTGTTTGACAAAGCACTGGACCAGACGCTAAGGCCGTCAACGTCTGCAGGATTTCAAACCCTACTGCTGCCTAGTTCAGATTCCTACGAACAGCGGGGTCAAACAGGAGGATCCGGTTTTGTGTATGACAACGCGGTTACTCCAACAACGCCTCAGTCTCGCCCTAGTTTTAGTTCTTCCTACTATCCGGCCTACGAAAATGGATCAGCATCCAATCATCCCCCTCCCGCCCGTAATCATGGTCCCAGATATAGTATGCCTACCCCAGCGTCTGGTTTTATGCCCCTCTCCAGTACTCCTACCTCGTCTAGCCATGCATCAGTGTCGTACTCACCCGAGCCTTCTATGTTCAGCGTTGCGCCAGGACATTCGCCTTCTCCCAACCTACGTGTTGGGTATTCCCCTCACCACATGCACCCTGAATATACAACCGGACCATCAACACCGGCCTCTGTGACAGTTCCTCCCCCACCACTTCCACCACCAGGTGTTACTTCTCATCGCATCTCCCACTCATTGAGCACCTCACAAGTTCATGACTACTGTTCATATCAACTTACGCCCTCGGGTCACGACCGAGCTGTTCCGTTTCCTTCGCAGTCCGTCGAGTATGGTCTTCCGCTCCCTCCGCCTACTCCGGTTCATTCCGCGCCCCCTCAGATGTATCCAGCACGCACACCCACTACGTCGTCACCACCATCTGAGATTCCACCCTCTCTTCCAGCTCCCGGTTACTCTGCTACGGGGTCCAGACCTCTGCCTCAACCTGGACAATTCCAGCGAGATCGTCGCTACTCGGTAGCCTTTCCGACGTCCTCGAGCTTCCCTCAGCAGGTTGGCGCGGGTTTTCCAAGCAGTGGATCTTTTCCCCCTATTCCACCCGTTCCACCCCACTATCGCCGGATACCCTCTGCGCCTGGCTATCCTGCTTTGTCCGAGTCTATGAACTCTCGCCTTCCTCCACTTCCTGTACCTCCGTCACATGTGCAAGGGAATCTTAATCCCCCTCCAAGACCACCAGCATTGCCTCAGCCGCCAGTTGGATATCACTCCATCCAGCCCACATATCAGCCACCGCCATTGCCAGATAAGCCTCAGCATGTGCAACCTCCCCCCAGCATCTCAACGTCCTTTGGTAATGCTTCGCACCTTCAAGGACCGCCGCCGATACAAAGACCACACCCTAACTATGGACAACCTCTGCCGACTCCTCCCGCTGTGCATGGAGACTGGCAGTGAAAAGTTTCGTAGTCACATACCCTCAGCAATGCATTGTCACTCCCATCCACCTCATGCTCACTGCAACCTGAATAGTAGACACAGTCACTTTCGGAGGATACCGACTAGTGACCTTTTTTTATTTAGAGTGCTGTATTTCACTCGTTCCGTCGCGACGTTAATGATATGTAGCACGTATGACAAGTAGGATCTATGCATGAGTGCCAGCGGACGTTACTTTCTGTCTCGCTCTTTCCTCTCGCCAACGAGCAATTTCCGTCTCCGTTGGTACAAGACCTTGACGAGAAAGTTCCATGACAGCGAGCCTACGAATCGCCTGTTCAGACCGACGAAGTTCGGCTTCGTGAGATAGTAGAGCGTTGTCTGCGCCGATTACTAGACCCGCCGTAGCAACTAGGCGACCGTGAAGCGACGGAATGAATTTTGAGTGTCAAGTCGCGCGCTAGACTCACAGATGGTGAGGAGGAATGTCTTGAACGGAAGGGTCTGACGCCTGTTGTACATCGAAACCATCGCCGGGTTGAGACCGGACGGTGTCGTCCAAAGGGGGGAGGGGGCTCACCGGAAAGTTGGCCATGCGTAGTGAGCGAGAGTGATGACACCAAGGCCAAATGCGCCCATCTTGGCGGCACTCTACGACAAGGTCTTTTAGATACATACACGCCTCGGCGCTGGCGACCAGACCAGCGCACAGACAAACCTTGGAGCCTTCGACTACCTGGAGCGTATATGCACGGTTGACCGCTTCATCTCGACGGGCACGTCCCGCCGTCGTCGACATCTACAAGGTGAGGACAGTACAGACGTTGTGATCCTTTGTCTGCTGCACCGTGACTGGCTGTCCCGGAGATCACCGGCACGACCAACGACTACATGTGTAGCTTAGCGCATTGCACTCTTTACGTAGTCTTAAGATAACAACACAGAGCCCTCCAAGGAGGCTGTAGGTATTGACGTGGTAAGGTATCCATCCGATTTCTACTCGCGCTGAAGATCGATGCATGCAAGTTCGTTCCTTGCTGAACATCCTAGCAAACAAGAACCAGCATTCACAACTTGTACGACAGGATCGTCGAAGCACTGCCACTGTATGCAACTCAGAAAGTAGTTGACTCAACAGAGGAGGATTCAAACTCACAAGAGCGATTTCTATGGTGACATTGCGGAGATCCCAAAGATGCACTGCACCATTCTCGTCCCCACGAGCGACGAAGTGAGACCACGAGCCAGCTGAGTGCACACTCAGCCAATAGATCTTGCTGCAGGGGTCTAGACAAACCTTTTTCAAACCGTCCACGCCTTTCTCCTGCAAGAAAGCCAAACCTATGGAGTGCTTGATTAGGCATGCGGTGATCTCGGACTTGGAACTGCGTCTCCAGGTGGGAAACCTGAGATAGGTTTAATGGATATTACTGTTCGAGAATTGACCAGGGTACCTCGAGCAAGGTGCAATATCGAGAGTCAGTTTTGTGCGCGTGATACGGGGTACAAGATATCTTGAGAGTCTGCACGACGCGTTCTGCGGACAAATCAAAAATGGGGACGTCGCGATCCGCTCCAACGGAAATCAAGTTTGTGGCTGGTGTCCACGATAGGCAGGAAGGAGTGGACAAGAGGTATGCTTTATAGCTAGTTTGACTGCCGAAGCACCAGAAAGGTCCTGCGCAATGTCCCAGAGACGGACACGGTGATCGTAGCCCCCGCTTACAGATTTCGAGGGAGACATCAACGATGTGATGGCACTCACTCCGACCTATTCCAGTTACGGCGCATTGCGATATGTCGAGAAATCTGGCAACTGAATCTCAGAGAGTGCAACAGAACTACTGGACTGCGAGATTGACCTGACCATATTCCAAACTCAGAAGAGTAATCTGTTCTCGTTCTCGCGCATGACCAAGAATTACGACTGGGTCTTCCAGGTGAGACACTGTGCATGCATCGTCCACAGACTCTTCGAAATGTGAATCTCGGCACACTCGTCGTGCTGACCTCGTCAATAACACCGTGTGTAGTAACGACGTAGTTGCGATCACGATCATGCAATATTCGGCGGGGTTTATCACGAGAGCCGAGCGGAAGCCGCAGGTTGCCACACGCGAGAGTGAAGCACGAATGAGTGGGTTGTAACCGGAAAGCGGAGGAAGCGCCTCTGTTCGGCCTTCCAATACAATAGAGCGAGGGTAACTCGAACAAGCCGCTTCGGGGACATCGTGTGAACGGGGGCTGTTTGAAAGGGATTCACACACTTGGATGTCTTGAATCGAGCGTATAGGGACTCTGTCCTTTGCGTGGGTGTTTGGGTAGACCAAGCGCGGATGAGTGTCGCCAGGAGGGACGAAAGGCGTACCTTCACTCCCCACGACCTGTGCAGGTGCATAACTACCGTTTGACCGCTGGCCTGTGTCTGCTTCAGGGGATGAAATTTCGGGACCACTGCTGAGCAACGGGAGAGAGACGGATACACAACCGGACCGGAAAGTCGACCCCCGAGCACTGTGCTCTTCTGCAACGAGACCGGGATGGTCTGGAGTCGGGTCAATGATACTGTCTGCTGAGGGCGAACACAGCGCCGCGGCTCGGCGTGGAGGAAAAAAACAGTGCGTAGGAGTTCCACTCGGCATGACTCGGTCTCTATCGTGGGAGAGAGACTCTAGTTGTTAAGACTT
>JBBPUK010000001.1:87303-151292 GCA_038094635.1 Tylopilus cervinicoccineus | reverse complement strand
TATGAATGACACCAGAAACCATCATTGGCTGGAGCACAGGTGGACTGCCACACCATGATAACCCAAACAAATTTGACATCCTAACTCCTAAATAAATTGTATTATTGCATATAGTTACCAAAAGAAAAGATCATGTACATAGGGTTAAGGTTAGGAGGGAAAACAGGCGAAAAAAAAAAGATGGCCTGCCCAGCCAGAGTGGCCATGGCAGGACAGGAAAAGATTGAGACAGTGCATGAGCCGAAGCCCAGACATGCCGCAGTTACCCTCTGAATGGACAGGGTCGCCGTGCTATGGAAGGTCTCCACGGCCCGCACACCCGGATACATGAAGGGGCATGCGCCATCTAGGTAAGTATGAGGTGTCTCGTTCTCTGCTCCTGCCTTATATACCTCTCCGTCACGCGCACGGACCAGGAAGAGGCCCAATGTTGCCGAAATAGGTAACCAATGCTGTGGCAACGGTTAGCCTTGGAACCGCACCAGTAATGAGTGGGCTCGCAGACGAGCTTCTGGCAGATCTCGACGGTCTCTCGGACAATGGCAGCGTGGACTACGACGACGACAAAGACACTGCCATCCCGGCCACCAACTCAGCGTCGAATGCATTGAAGCGCAAGGCAGACGGTGACCTGGACATGTCCGAGGGCGAAGAGGAGGCAGAGGACGTCGCAGCAGAACGGTCCGGCGGCGGTCTCGTGCTTGAGAGCGGTGTGAAGCCTGCAGAGGAGTTGGATGCCGAAGATGTGCAGCAGATGGACCTTGGTGCTATAGAGGAAGTCAGCTCAATAGCAAAACTAGACGGCAGCAAGAAGATGTCCGACATACTGAAGGTGGACCCTATTCTCTTATTGCTCTCGTTCCCTGCTGATCCTGCACCATGCAGGAAATCGAGAAATACCAAGCCAACCCGAGCTCAGCAGATGTCATGTCGCTTCCTGCCCACTTGAACCCAGAATATACTCTCATCGTGCAAGCAAATAACTTGTCAGTCGACGTCGACAACGAGATTCTCGTGGTGCATAAAGTACGCTGTCAACAGACATGACCTCACGTTTACTGAATTCTAGTCCAAGTTCATCCGTGATCACTACGCGCCAAAGTTTCCCGAACTAGAACAACTAATTCAAGATCCCACCCAGTACATACGAGCGGTGCGCATTCTTGCCAACAACGAGGTTTGTCAAACACGTTTACCACCTAGCTCCCTTACGAGTTTTCGTTCTAGGATCCTACAAAGGTTGACTTAACAGGCGTACTACCTGCTGCCGTGATCATGAGTGTTTTGATCACGGCCACAACAAGCTCAGGTCAACCCCTTCTGGACGTGCAATGGAGAGCTGTTGAGAGAGCTTGTGATCTGGCTGACCGTTTGGAGGAGACACGCAAAACCGTGAGTAACATCCTTCCCGATCCACTACTTCTCTCATTATTGCCATTCTAGATATTCATGTACGTTGGCTCGAGAATGAATGTCCTTGCTCCCAACCTATCAGCTATTGTTGGTACTACTACAGCTGCCAAACTACTCGGTGTCGCGGGTGGTCTCGGCCCACTGGCCAAAATGCCATCGTGTAATGTTCACGTTAGTCACGTTCCAACATCTTGCCTGGTAATTCGTCTCCTCATGACCTCCATCCAGCTTCTTGGTGCCCAAAGGAAGATCGCCCTGGGATTCTCTACAGCTACCCAACGGCGGCACACTGGTTTCGTGTTTCAATGCGACCTAGTGCAACAAACACCATCAGAGTATCAGCTCAAGGTGCAGCGGACCGTTGGTGCAAAATGTGTGCTCGCTGCCCGCATGGATCTTGAACGAACTCGTAGAGATGGTAAGTACATTTCGGTGCCAAGTTACTGCATTCTGTGTTGAAAGCTGTCCAGGGTCATACGGTCAGGATCTTCGAGATAAAATCGAGAAGCACATAGATCGCCTCGCAGCTCCCCCACCCGCGAAAATCACCAAGGCACTACCTATTCCCAACGATGGACCAAAAAAACGAAGGGGAGGGAAACGGTTAGCTCTGCTCCTGCTACGCTGTCAAGACTTGACGGTTTCGTCTTCAGAGCGCGTAAAGCCAAAGAAGCGTACGCGCAAACCGAGCTGCGTAAGCTCCAGAATCGCATGGCATTTGGGGAGGCCGAGGAGGAGGTTGGTGCGTTCGATCAAACAAAGGGCCTCGGCATGATCGGCGTCGGAACTGGCAAGGTTCGGGCAGGACTAGGAGAAGCGAAGAGTCGGGGTAAGCAGCATTCTTTGCGGTCTGGTCGTTCCCACTAAACCCGATCCAATCAACAGCCAAACTATCCAAGGCAAATAAATTGCGGACGGCTGCGCTGACCCGAGCAGCGCAGGGTGGCTCGACGACGTCGGGGACGGCCACTTCCCTGACCGTAACTCCGGTGCAAGGTTGGTGGCTGGTTGCTTATTACCTGCTGTCGTATGCTGACCCAACCCTAGGTTTCGAGCTCACTAATCGTGCCGCGGCAGCTCAGCGGGTTAAAGAAGCCAACGAGCGATGGTTTGCAGCCGGGAGCTTCTCATTTGTGGGACAGAAGGGGAATGTGAATCAAGGATAGCTTAGATACGGACCAGATGTTTCGATGGCAATTCGATGCTAAATTGAATGTTGGCATGGGAATGTGTACATACATCGTAAATTCGTCTCGCAAGAATAAAGAGGATAGGGTGTAGTGAGACACAAAGCATATCGGTGTGGGACTGCGAGCTAAGACGACTGAGCAGGATGAGCAGTGGCAACCGTCTCCCCCGTGGCGGGGCTCTGAGTCACATCAATGTAACCGGCCTTTTTGGGATCCGCTAGCTTGTTCCGCTTGGAGCGATAGTCCCTAATGGCTGAACGGATGGCGTCTTCGGCCAACACTGTGGGAAGGAGAGCATATCAGTTAAGGGATTACCCCACCGTGGTGAGAAACTACTCACTCGAGCAATGAAGTTTCACAGGGGGGAGGCACAGCTCCTTGGCGATCTCTGTGTTCTTGATTTTGGAGGCTTCGTCGAGAGAAAGACCCTTGACCCGCTCGGTCATGTAAGAGCTAGAAGCGATGGCGCTTCCACAGCCAAAGGTCTTGAACTTGACATCACTGATGATGCCGTCCTCGTCGACGCGAATTTGGAGCTTCATTACGTCTCCGCAACTGAGTCAAGAAGCACTCGGTTGAGCGATGCGTATGGAAGGGGAAGGACAAGTACGTACGCGGGTGCGCCAACGAGCCCTGTGCCAACATCGATGTCGTCTTTGGGAAGAGAGCCAACCTTGAAAGGCATGAGTCTCGGGCCAGGAGTGAAGTGGGGTGCGACAGACGTTTCGTGGGCTCTCATAGTGAGATATGACCTTCTCGTGATAGGCACGGGCAAGGACAGGAGCAACGCCAGTCCTGGATGCCTTTGTGGCAGCAGCGGTGTTGAGGAGCGTCCTCGAGAATGCTGGGCGGAACATGGTGGACGCTGGGAAGGTGAGGAGGCCACACTTTGTCGCTGCTTTCAGGGTCTCGTCTGAGCTCGAATTAATAATTAATAATTACCTATCACATCCTCGACTACATGCTCAGCGATCGCAAGACTCGCCGTGAGCCCAGGACTCTCAATACCCAGCAGGGTCACCATCAGCCCTCCCTCTCTCCCGTCCGCGTAATCCCTCCGTATCACAAAATCCTGGAACCCCGACACCACAAGCTTCGGGCGCACACCAACGTAGTCCGCTCTGAGCCCCTCCAAGGTCACCCCCGGCAGATATTGCGTCACAGCCTTGTGCATCTCCTTCAGCCGCGAACCACTGGGCGCCAAGTGCTGCGTCCAAAAGTCGGCGCTTTTCTCGTCAAAGCAAAAGTCCGGTGCGTCCGTTGGTGGTGATATCCACTCTAGGTCGGGCCCAAATCGGACCCTTCCTTGCAGGTCGAGCGTCAAGTGTGTGCCAAGAGATTGGAAGGCGTGTCTGTTGGGTCCAGTCTCGGGGCAAGGGTATATAAGGCGATCGATGTTGGATATGCCCGGTCCACTGTACGCTGCATACGATCCACGCGCGAAATAAATGGGTATTCGGGACGGCTCGGAGAGAAATGAATTGAGAACGAGATTGGCTGACAACCCGGACGCATTGACAAGCGTCCTTGCAAGGAGGGCATCTCCTCCTGCACCATCGGTCACGGTTTGCACCACCCAGCCGTGTAACGTAGGAAATGCCCCACCGCCCTTGTAGGGATCCACACGGACGACACGCGTGGAGTACACAAGCTCCCCTCCTTCAGATTCCAGGACGTCTTTCTCGAGGCTCTCCATAAGTGCATGAGAATCGATAATACCCGTTTCTGGGCTCCACAGGGCAATAGCTATGTCTTTTGACAGATCAGGCTCCAATTCGCGTGCATGGTCTCCGCTAATAAGCGTTGTGGGGAGAACTGGCTCTTCTGCCAGGTGGAGAGCCGAGTAGGGAGGCCAGGGAAGCGAGCGAGATTTATGAAATAGGCCCTCGACATACGATCGTTGGTTCTCGTGGGCAACGACGAGTTTTCCTGTTTTGCGATACGGGATGTTGTATCTCTTGCACTGTTGATACAAAAGATGACGTCCACGCAGGCACAGTCGAGTCTTCAAAGACTCAGGCGGATAATAGAGACCTGTAACTGTTAATGAGGTCCAACGCTCGACGTGGCCGTCGCAGGTTCATACCTGCATGGATTACCTCGGAGTTGCGAGAACTGAGCCCACGACATACTGTAAATCAAGACCGGCGCATGCCCAACACACAAACACACCTGGTTTCCTCCCCTGCTCGCACATGCCGTTCTACAAGAACCGTGGACTTTGTTGGGAATCGTTCGGACAGCCGTTGGGCAATAGCCAGACCAACGACGCCTCGAGGCAGATTTGATGATTATGAACATGGATGCAGTATGGACTCACCTCCTCCAATAACGAGAAAGTCGACCGCTTCTTCAGGGCTCTAGTAGTATGCGTGTTATTCAAGATGCTCCTAATTGCCACGAGACATCCTGGGACGAACAGACCTTGAACTTGAACTTGCCCGTAGAGTTTAGAGCAGCCTTGAGTCCTCGTACAGCCTGGGGGGTCATCCTCGCGAGACAAAGACGTTAGAAGAAGTGGCGATGTGAAGCGGATTTTCGCTTTCGCATGGTTGACTGGTCTCGGTTAGATGCGCAATGAACAACAAACCTTATCTCCCGCTCCTTCAGGGAGACTGAACATGGCTTCGCAGTTTGGACCACAGCCAGCGCAAGCTGACCCTGAGGAGACGCTGGCGTCTCTACAATCCCTCCCATTGTTCATGAGGTCTTTGCCCAGCAAGGACTCGGACGATGTTGCGCTCCAAGCGTTGCAAAGTCTCGTACACGACGGCACACCGGACGGTGGGTCGACTTCCCTTTTTGCTTGCAATAGAATCATTGAGCAGTTCCTCAGAAATTGCTCAGAATTTCAAGGAACAGGGGAACGACTACTTCAAGGGGAAGCGTTACCGAGAGGCCATCGGGTTTTATACTCAAGGCCTCGACGCAAAGCCAACGGATGCTACACTTCAGGAGGCTCTGTACTGCAATCGTGCTGCCTGTAATCTCGAGCTGAGTACGTGGAATCGTTCGTCCGTAGCAAGTGCTGATAGACAAGGGAGAAAACTATGGCTTGGTGCTCAAGGATTGCTCGAAAGTATTGAGTATCAGCGCCAAGTCATCAAAGGCGTTATATCGATCGGCAACGGCACTACTTGCTCTGGATCGACTTGGAGACGCGCTGGACTGTTGCGATCGGTGTCTCGTATTCGATCCTTACAATCAGGCCGTGCAGTCCCTTCGGTCACGCGCAGAGAACGCAAAAAAAGCACATGACCAACAGCGTCAAGAAAGCGAGGAGCGCTTACACAAGGAAAGGGAGGAGAAGCAGCTCCTCTGGTTGGCCCTCAAGGTAGGTGATTTGTTGCATTCAAGGACTGGCACCGAACCCCCAGGATCGGTAGGAACGACACCTTTACCCAGCCAGCAATCCACAGGGGACGCTGGATAATCCGTATTTTCCGCAATTTGACTCTGGCGATCCCACTCGGTCGACGCTCATCTTCCCGGTGTTCTTCATGTACCCTCAGCATGCGATGTCGGATGTCATTGCTCATTTTGCAGAAGATACGACTTTCTATGCGCATGTTTCACAAATGTTCCCGCCAAAAGCGCCCACACCGAACTGGGATGAAAAGCAAGAGTATACGGCGAGCAACCTCGTAGTGTATGCAGTGACGTGTCGAAAACGACTGCTCAAGGTTGGCAAGAAGATGACACTCCGAGACGTGTGCAAGGCGGCAGGGGAGAAGGACGGCGAGCCTACGGATGGCCTAGAGATAAAGGATGGGTATCTGATGTTCGCGGTGTTGCCCAGGGGCGAGGAGGAGCAGAAATGGGTGAATGAGTTAAAGCGTAGCAGAGCCATGTGCTAGAGAGGGGTCGAATTGAGCGGGGGGTCAAGTTTCCCAAGTAGGCCGCATTGGTCATGTTTGGTCGGATGATAGAGACGAGCTGTCGCACTGACTGACCCACAAAAGACATCGACAAGGGCGTCAAGTTCGGTGAGTTCGTCCCAGACCGTGCCAGAGTCCGATGGTGTACCTGTTGAAGGTCGTTGGGGCGTGACGTCTAGCAGGGACGCTCGGAACCGGTGGATGCGTACCCACACGGCAGGGTGCTGACTGCAACCCATCTCTAGGCTATCATGTCCGCCAACCACAAGATCCTTCGCACCGCCAACGCCCCCCAGACGTCTCCGGATGAGACCGAAACCAGCGTCGCACAAGCCCTGATTGACTTGGAAAATAACGTTCCTGAGCTCAAGACGGAGCTCCGCCCCCTGCAGATATCTGCTGCCCGGGAGGTTGACGTCCGGGGTGGCAAAAGGGCCATCGTCGTCTTTGTGCCCGTTCCACAGCTGAAGGCGTTCCGCAAGATACAGCAACGGTATGTGGATAGTTACAAGGGCCGATCACCACATGAATCCGGAGATTACAGACTCACCCGAGAGCTCGAAAAGAAATTCTCGGACAGACACGTCGTGTTCGTCGCTCAGCGTCGGATGCTGAGCAAACCCACGCGCAACTCGCGTACCAAGCAAAAGAGACCACGCAGCCGCACGCTCACGTCGGTGCACGAGAAGATCCTCGAGGACCTGGTCTACCCCACGGAGATTGTGGGGAAGAGGACGCGCGTCGCTGTGGACGGCTCGAAGCTGCTGAAAGTGTAGGTGAGGTACACTGCTTGGGACGGGCGATGCTGAGCGCTGGTGCAGGATCCTCGACTCGAAGGATGCGACGTCGCTGGAGTACAAGTTGGACTCGTTCTCGTCGGTGTACCGTCGCTTGACTGGCAAGGACGTCGTGTTCGAGTTCCCCCCCGCGGGCCAGGAGTAGGGGCGTACTGTAGTGACATGTTTTGCGAAATGGATGCCCGTTAAGTAGTCCTCTCCTCTCGCACGAGAACGAGAACGAGAGCGGAGCGCCGGGTGAGCGCGCACGTGAGCCGGGTCGCGTCAGGCCCGGACTGCTCCCGAGCTGGATCTCTTCAACAACATTCCCCTCCCCTGCTGCTCGCTTCTCCTCCTCCCCCCCCTCCTCCCCGCCCTCCGTGGCAGACCCCCTCCCCCCAATGGCCGACTACCGCCCCTGGGACCGCCCCTCGCCGTCCAGGTATGAGCGTGGCATAGATGCCAAAATAGTCGTCATGGGCAATACTGGTTCGTCTTGGTCACATTCACAACCTCCACCCCAAATCCACTCCGATGTTTCCGCACAGGCGTCGGAAAGACAAGTCTCCTCCACCGCTACACACAGAACAAGTTTGATCCAAAGAACGTCACCTCCACCACCGGTGCCTTCTTCGTCACCAAGAAGGTCTATGTCGATGGCTTCAAAGTCCGTCTCCAGCTCTGGGACACCGCAGGACAGGAGAGATTTCGCAGCATGGTCAGCCCCAGATCTCCGCCCTCTCCTATCTCTAAAGCCGTCCCGCCCCCTCAGGCCCCCATGTATTATCGCGGTGCCAACGCTGCCCTCCTTTTGTATGATATTACGAATGCTTCCACGTTTGACGATATACGAGGTTGGCTTGCAGGCGGGTCCTTGTCTCTCCGCCGCAGCCATCACCCCTGCTCATGGACCGCTTCATTTAGAGCTGAAGAAAAATTGTCCACCAGAACTCATCATCTACATTGTTGGCTCCAAAGCTGACTTGCATCACCAACGCCAAGTCACATCAGACCTTGCACGCTTGTCTCTACACAACTGGTTTCCCCCACCTCGACCCCCGTCGCCGTCACCACCTCCACCTCCGCCACAGTCCACCTTATCCTATATTCGCCCGAGGTTCACCTCATTCACCAGCATCCGTTCTGCTCCACTGAACTGCACGCCCATCAAGTCCTCTCCTCCCCACAGCGCCTCTTATCTCGACCCGGCTATCAGTGACGGGTTGAAGCGCTGCAACACTTCTAGCGGTCTCCCGCGCACGAAAGCGTCCACGGGAGTCAATCTGAACAGATCAAAGACGACGACAGACTCGTCTCGTTCCACTCACTCACGATTCGGTTCTAGCTTTGGACGGTATGCCAACGGGTGGAACGAAACTATAGAAACAAGTAGTGACAGCTTGGAAGAAGATGAAGCAGAGGACGGCCAACAATGGGGTCTCCATCAAGGTATGGAGCTCTTCGAGGTTTCCGCAAAGGACGATCTAGGTGAGCGGAAAGGTTTTCTGTGTGCCCTTGTCCCCTCTCATGCCCTGGCAGGCATCCAAACTCTCTTTGGTTCTCTCATTGGTGCGATCATCGAAAGAAAGGACGACATCGAGCGAGAGAACGAGCTCCGAAAGCGCGATAGCGTACTTCTGCCGTCGGCGGGCACGCCCACATGGGCCGCTCAGGCAGAGGAAGAAGAAGCACGCGAGAAGGCGCGTTCCACCTCGGGGAGCTGGAGTTGTTGCTCTTCGTGAACCGACGTCTCCTGTTTGCTCTGGCATGCTCCCTCTATCTACTGCATCCTCCTGTCTCCTTTCCGCCCACATCCCTTGCTATGTCTTATGCACCACCCTTATGGTTTCTAGGCTCACTTTAACACTGTGCCACACTCACCAAGTCCACGCCTTTCCCTCTTCTCCTACCCTTATTCAATTCTGAATTATCTCTTTATACCATATATTCTACGTTAAATAGATACAGATTAACCATGTGTTCATAGTCGACATCGCCCTCAACCATACGCTACTTTGATCTCCGAGGTCGCCCAGATAGGAAGGCGTACATGAGCTGCCTCCTGTGTGACAACGCACAG
Source organism: Tylopilus cervinicoccineus (assembly GCA_038094635.1). NCBI lineage: Eukaryota > Fungi > Basidiomycota > Agaricomycetes > Boletales > Boletaceae > Tylopilus > Tylopilus cervinicoccineus. The sequence continues at coordinate 141,955 of JBBPUK010000001.1, read as the reverse complement.
GCGAGGTCCCTTGTCCCTTGACCGCCATGTCTCTCCTCCCTGTCAACCCTGCGGGAGGCCCGACAGCAGTTGAGGTTGACAAGACCTGCACCCCGGGACACTGCTTCCATGCCTTCGACACCCTGTACTGTGCCCTCACAGGCAGCACGCCTATTCCCCCCTCCTTCCCGGATGACAAGTTGTTCGTGCCACGCCTGCCACCGCACCGTCACGCTGACTGCCGTCACCTAGCCCCCTCTTCGTCACTTGGAATACCAGGTCTTCTCGTCCAGGACGTGCACCCAAGCTGAGGGGCTGCATAGGCAACTTTGAGCCCATGTCGGTGTGCGAAGGCATCGCTGAATATGCCCTCATAAGTGCCTTCAAGGACTCCCGATTCAGAAGGATCGAAGCAAAGGAACTCCCTTTGCTCGAATGCGGGTACGCGCGTACAACTGCGATTTCCCCTCCCCTCGAGTGTGCGAGTCGGCGTTTCTCATCTTGCTGTCCCACAGGATTTCGTTGTTGACCGACTTTGAGAGCGCGTCGTCGTATCTCGACTGGACGGTCGGCGTTCATGGGATACACATTAGTTTCCCGAATCCGTCTATATACCCCTCTGCAGACTCGTCTGCCCCCTCTCCGTTGTCCTCTTCCTCCTTTTTGCCCCGCTTTTTTTCCAGGCACACCCTCTCTGCCACGTACCTGCCCGAGGTCATGGTGGACCAAGGATGGGATAAGATCGAGGCAATCGATAGTGCCATCCGGAAAGCTGACTGGAGCGGGACCATCACCGAGGAGATACGGCGAAGCATCCGCCTACGTCGGTACCAAAGCAGAAAGTGTGTGGTGGGCTGGGATGAGTTTGTTCAATGGAGGAGAGACAACGGGGACCAGGACATTTGACGTGCAACTACGATCAACTATTGCTTTCAACCCGGAACTCTTGTTAATCCGTAATTTAAACTAAACGCGCGGACATGCCAGTCAGTATCATAGCTACGCCGTCCAATCTTCCAAAGGGAAGATAGACCTCCGGATTTCTGCCAAACGTCCGCCCCAGTCATCACCATACTTTGCCTCCAACTCGGTCCATACCTCGCGCAGCCTGTCAGAATCGTAGCCGCTCGTCTTGTCGAACGCAACCAGAATCCAGTAAATAATTCTGTCGGTTGGCTTCGGGAGGCTCGGGAGCTGTAAAAATGCGGCAAATACAGTCTCTAGCGCGTCTTGACCACAACAGGCCTGTGAGGACGGGAAAAGCGTCGTAGTGGGCTCCGCGTCCGCCGTACGATGTTCCGAGTCTCGCCCATGGCGGGCAAATCCGAGGAAAAGTGCCCTAAAGGCTGCCATCGATGGTTTGTAGCATGCTGGTTCGACGCTTATACCATCCATACGGGCAGCAGCTTCGCGGTTGGGGGTTGAAAGCATATCGACGAAAACACCGAGAGCGTTCTTCAGGTCCCCATGATAAGCAAGGGACTGGATCATCATTGTGTAGGTGATCTTGTCGGGTTCCAAGTTGCCTGACATGTCGAGTCCGGCGGTGTCGTGAATATAGCGCGAATATTCTTCTATGTCGTGTTCCCCACGGTCGATTGAAGGTTTGACGTTGCTGCGGAGAACGCGGTAGATGCGTAATGCAACATCAAAGCGGCCATCCCGTGCGTATGCCCATAAACATGCATTGACCCCATCCAAGCCAACCTCCAAACCTTGCTCCTTCATTTTGCGTAGCGTGGAGCGGACACTGCAAAGATCGTTCCGCACGGCAAAGTAGCGAAGGAGACATAGATGAGTATATCGATTTGGCGCAAGACCCGAGGCAAGCAGAAGGGATGATGCGTGACGGACAGCAGGTGGAAAGTTTGAGCGGCAGGCAATAGACAAAAGAATATTATACGTCCAGATATCTGGGTATTGCTGGGTCAGACACGAATTTGCCTCCGCATCGACGGTCTCATCAGCAGAAGCAATATTTCCCACAGGTAGGGTCCCTCTCTTATTGAATATGTCGAGGGCATTCTCGTAATCCTCCAATCTCGTCTTGTGCCACTGTTTCCCGGCACTGTCTATCAGCGTGTTCCACTCCCATAAGCGAAGCCGGCCGTGATTCCTTTCCAAAGTCTTCAGAACGGAAAGGAGCTGGAGGTGGACGGTGCGGGTTCGAGGTTTGATTGATGCAAGGAGTCGAGTCAAGTGATGGAGCAGGTGGCGTGGTATCGCGACTTGATACGAAAGTAATTCTTCGTAGGCTACCCATGCACGATCGGGGGTCTTAGCCGTAAGCATGACCCATAGAAGTGTGCGACGTTTCTGAGCAGGACATTTTTTTCTTTCGGTATGGCCGGGAACCCTGCGAGACTGCCAGGCAGGCGGCGCACGTCCATGTTGTCGGTGAGATTGCGTGTCTGAGGGAGAAGCGACGCTGACAAGCTGGCTAATGCCGTTTTTGTCTACAAATGGCGCTCGTGTGCGAGGAACAGACGGGCGGCCCAAGCAGGATGTTCCATTGGCAGAAAAAGTAGGGTGAAAAGGAAGCAAGTGAGCGCTTGTACCATGGTAACTGTCTGTCGTAGGTGCGTCATGGCTTTGGGGCGTGTCTCGCTCTTCCAGGACGCTTTGTGGATAGTAGAATATTCTGCTGTGTTGGAGAGGTGCAAGGACTGAGAAATGACCGCTGACGAAAGGAACTGGAGGCCGCAACAACCTGTAGGGTAGTTGGGAGGACAAGGCAGGTAAAGATCTGAGGCCCAACGTGGACCTGGTAAGCATAGGTACCCAGTGCAGTCATTCTAGGGATGGAGTGAGTACTTGTTCTATTCGTTGGACACCGGCACTGGGCATACCGAGACCGACACCCGTGTGGGGTCGTGACAGTCGTCCGCGAGCAAGTCAAGGAGCAGCGCCACACCAGCTGCGAAAATTTAGTTCCTCCGAAGCCGACAAAGTTATGGCATGCACATGCAACGCTCGTATTCATAGCAGGGAAGATGACAGTGTATACAGGAACATAATGCCTATGTAATAGGTGAGACACGCAATCAATCCCTGGCCTTGAGCGTTCCCAGGAACGCAGCCTTTTCCTCGGCAGTTTGGAAAGAACCGTGCTGTGCGGCACATCAGCAAGAGCGACACAGGATAGAGGACATGGTCGCTTACGCCGAACTTGGACGACGTATCGATAAACTTGAGCTCGATCTTCTCGAGGTCCCGGCGTGAGGTATGGGTCATCAATGATTTCCGGAGTGTGATGACACGCTTCTTGGTGCCGGGAACCGAACCTTTGAGCATCAAGTAGTCGTTCTTCACCACACCGTAGTGGGGGAAGCCGCCCATTGGTGTGATTGTCTTCTTCGTGATGTCTGACTCAGTCGAGGCATTGGAGTCGTCGGAGCCGAGACCAACGCGGTAGATCTTCTTGTTGAGTTCGGTACGGTGATGGTAGCCGTCTGTATACAAAATCAGTCTGACGCATCTTAGTCCAGAACCATAAAGTGTCCTCACTTTGACCGGCGCGAGCGACAGAGAACATGACCTTGGAAGGGTGCCATGCACCAATACAAGCAACTTTGCGGAGACCCTTGTGAGTCTTTCGTGGAAGTTTCTTGGTGCCCCAACGATGGGTAACACCCTCGAAACCGTGACCCTTGGTAACAGCGATAACATCGATGACTTCATTTTGTTCGAACACAGCGCTGATGTCAACAGGCTTCTCAAACAGGCCGTGTGCAAACTCGACCTTATCAGCAACGGAGCCACCGTTTACCTGAATTTCCATGAGGTGCGCTTTCTTCTGGCTGAGACCGGTTTTACGGATTTGGGTGTGTGCAAGAACACGAACGACAGTGCAGTATTTGCGGATGCGCTCGAGCTCGCGAGCAGTAGACTTGCCACCATCCTCTGCGTGTTTCTTTGCGTAGCGAGTGAAGGCCTTTTTTTTGGAACGATACCAGTTCTTGTAGAAACGGCGTTTGACCTCGTCAGAGAGATGGGACGCCCAGACTGTAGTGAGGGTACGGAGACCACGGGGGGTCTCGACGTAGCCGACGACACCGACGATAATCAAGGGGGGCGTTTCGACGATCGTGACGGCCTCGACGATTTCGCGCTTGTGCATCTCTTCGAAGGAGTTGAGGGGGGAGTAGCGCAAGGAAGACAATACACTCACTGGAACCCTGGCGGTCGAGGTCGCGAACGATGTGAGTCATACCGGCCTTGTAGCCCATGAAGGCGGTCAAGTGGACGTGCTTTTTGGGGTCATCCTAATGACAGCCTTCAGCGGACGGACGAGGCGCTGTAGGGCGCACAGACCTTTGGGAAGGCCTTGACCCTTCCGCGGTGGCGTGCGGCCCGCTTGCGGGGGAGGAAACCGAGAGAGCCGTGACGGGGAGCTTCGTACTGAACGACATGGTCAGCAGATGGGACTTTGCATGAGATCGGCGAGGATGCGGACCTTGCGGTGACTAGAAAACAAATGGGGCGTGAGCGACGGGCACAGCGGACACGTCCGTGAGTGTGCACGTACCTCATCTTGGGTGATGGACAACGTCGACGGAGGAGGATGATCTCTGTCGTCGGGGTTTGCCGAGAAGTGGCTGATGAGCTGTATAGTACTTCCTCTTTTGCACACCCCCTGTTTCTGGATATTCCCACGGAACACACGTCGCGAATTGCGACGAAGAGAGGCTGGGGAGCGAGGAGGACGCGTCGAGGACGCGCGCGGGCTGTGCGGACGACGACGTCGGCGTGGAGGAGAGACGCGACGCGCACGACACGATGATTGCCATAAACGCGTGCAGTCACGGTCGTGGGACGTCACGTCTCCCTGTGCCAAGCAGCGTCCCCCTCGCTTTCCCCGGCCATGTCTCCTGCAAATACCGACGCCGACGACACCTTGCGCTCGCCCGACCAGCTCATAAGGCGCGCCAAGGTCGTCTACGGCAGGCGGTCGAACAACCACCCTCCGCCTGCGACCGTGCTTCCCATAGACGAGCACCAGCAGCCCTCTGGAGATGGCCTCACTCGTCAGCCTCCCACGGTGCCCTCACAGTCCTCTGTCCATGCACCAGACAATGTATCCCCTCCTATTCTTGACGAGGCCGACTGCTTCCAGTTCGGCTTCAGGCATCGACTGAAAGAACTAGATGAGGAGTTCGATGGCCGCGACACACAATCATCCTTCCCTGGCCAGCTTCCGTTCAGGGAAGCCATGCGCGCTGGACCATCTCAAGTGGAAGACCTTCAAAGCGTCTCCATGGGTACTGCAATCCTGTCTTCTGAAGCGCGCCATCCCTCTGTCAGTCTCCCTCCTGCCTCCTTACTTCCATCCCCGGCCTCTTTACATGCCATTTCTACTACTCAGGAATACCCACTCCATTCACCTCCCCGTACTCGCAATGTTTTGGAAGCGGAGGAATCAAGCAGCTCATCCTTTGTTTCGCCAATCCGGCACGTCATTACGACGCCGCACTCTCGTTCGTCACCAACACCGCCTACTTCTGGAGAAATCCCAATGGCGAGTAGAAAGACAAAAGGGAAGGCACCCGCTCGTGACATGCTTCCGCTTCTCTTTGACGATGAACAACCCTTGGCTGCTGAGCTTCCAATCAAGTCAAAGAGAGGGAGGCGGAGTGAACCCTTAGTGTGCCCCAAGACAAAGGTATAATTTTCGATCACACTTGCTTTTGATTCGTCCAGCGTTGACGTTTGCGTGACAGGCACCGACCAAGAAGGAACGACGCGAAACTGCACTCGAGTCCTCCCGAATTGCGGCTGGTCGTCCCGTGGAAGTTGAACGTACCCAAGAACAAAAACACTCGCTGTCTGCATTCTTCACCGGTCTTCGGTGAGCTTGGCCCTCTTACAGCTCAACCAAAAGTGACGCTCATCTTCCATATAGGCGGAATAACGTGATCCCAACTTCTGGCGCAGAATTGGCTTCAGACCCGATCGAAAAATTCTCGTCTCCGATTGACAACTCCGCGTGTCAGAACAGTATGTTTGGCGCGCCTACAGAACGCTTAAGAACCCCTGGCCACGTAGGAACCACCAATCAATCATCTTGTCAGGGTTCCAAAGTGCTCCCTCCTCCGGCGGGTGATTCTGATGACGAGATGGCGTCAGTAGCTTTCATCGTTCGGCAAGAAAACGGGAAGCTACAAAAGCTGCAAGCAATGAAGCAGCTTGCACTGCAACGTGCAGATACTAGCAAAATCTTTGATATTAACAGCGATGACGACGACTTGTTGATCGTCAAGGATGACATGCATACCGTTGCTCGTGCAGAAGCTGCTCAGCGAAGACTGGACAAGGCTCATGGCAGCCCAGTCAAGGACATTGCCGTGTTACGAAGAATCAACCATCCCAGCGTTCGCCCCGCCGTAGTTTCTCCTTCTAAGCTTTCGAAACGTGAATGGCAAGAGCTTGCCAAGCCATCCTTTGCGCGTAAAAAAGGATCCAAGGGTCAGCTTACCAAAAAGCAACTAGACCAATTGATGATAATGCAATACACCGAGGAACAGCTTAAATCCATCAAACGGCACGAAGAGGAGTGGGTCAAAGGAGGTGGAAGGCTCTTACGGGATGCTGGTGGCGACGGCCCACAAATGTCACTTTCGCAGAAACTTGGAGCATATGCTGAGATGGGTCTCAAAGCCGTGGAGACGGAGACAGGCGGTGTAGGCGAGGACGAGGCAAGTGTTGATGAGAGCGAAGATCATGCACCAAATCTACGAGGTCCCGAGAGCCCCGAGCCCATGGACGCAGATGCAGATGGTGATGATGGACCGGACGACAACATGGAGATTTCACATTCACAAGTGGACGAAGAAGAAGAGGAACTCCTCGCACCTTTGAGACGTAATAAATCTGGCCAGCGTCATTCTCGCGTTGTCGTTGGGTCTGACGACGAAGGGGAACAATTCGTTCGTGGTAACTTTTTCAGCGTGCAGAGGGACTCCGCTTCGTCCATGGAGTCTCAAACCGAGGATGAAAATGACAAGGAGAACAGCGCGAAATTGATGTACGATCGCAGCGAAGACAAGGAAAACAAGGCCGTTGTTCGGCATCAGCAGACATCTTCGGACTCGAAACTGGGAGTCGTACACGGTATCAAGGATAACGTTCGAAGGAGCGTCTCGCTTGCCTCAGTCACATGTTTTAACGAGAGTACAAGCTCGTCAAAGGAAGATGCTAGATCGCCACTGAAAGATATTTCGAAGGATGAAGATGACCTTTTCTTGTCCTCTCCCTCTGCGCATTCTTCATTTAAAGAAGATCTGTTGCGTAGTGTGGCGATATCGCCATCCCGCCCTTCTGCGTCGACATCCAGTCTTGGGTCACCACCGATTTTGCGCAGTGAGCGCATTAGCCGGACAAATTGCCTTTCCTTGATCTCAAATGAGAATGACACCTCTGGATTCAAGCCGATACCACCTTCCTTTCTGGAAAGACTGCATAGCCAAGTCAGCCCTGAGCCTTCGTTGGCTTTCATCAAACCTCTCGCGAATGATGGGTTCTCGCAATTGTTCTCTGTTAGTTCATCCCTGTCTTCGCTAGTGATGATCTTTAACTTACTAGTCTAAATGACCAACTAGGCTGAGGATCAGAGCTCGACGAAACCTATCAGCAAGACGAACAACGACAGGTTATCATTAACGCTCGATGTCAGACTGAAGCCTGCTCTTGAAGTTAGTGGAACTCTAAGACAGAAAGCTGAGGGCATATTTGAGAAAGAGCAAGAATATCTTGTTGCTGCCGCAGCAGAACAGACCGACAGACCGAAAGAAGCCCTTTATGTCAATGACCATGGGTACGAGTAATTTCTTCGAGAACTTCCACCCCTGATTGCTTAATGATGGACTTACCAGTTTCCTCACACAAACTCGTCCCGACTCAAGCCCACAAGTGTACCATATGACACCCTCCCAGGCGTCCAAATTCAGTGGGACCCAGGTCCACTCCACGCAGATGCAACCGCATAGTACTCGCCCTCCTCTCCGTACTTTATCGTTCACTATTACCCAGGAGCTATCTCCAGAGCCGCAACCATTGAGGCGATTGCGTAGACGCAGCCCTTCGCCCTTGGAACAGAAATTTCTTGGACAAAGTAGTAATATAGCTCCTAACTTGAATGTGTACAGTGTTCTTGGTATAGCCCCTAAACCGCCGGACAACGCACAGAAGAAGCCTGGAAAATCCGAATTCGTGGCAGTGGAGGCTGAAGAATCTGACGAGGACGACATGTTTGGCTTTGGAGGTCCAAAGAAAGATGACGATGAGGAAGAGGATGATAATGAGCAAGATAGAACCGTCGAGGGGCTTGTGGATGACACGGCCATGGATGCCGAAACTGAAGCTGCAGATCTTGTTCTGGAGAAACACAGGTAAGTTGGGCATTTCCTGTACATGTCGTTCATGACGCGGTTCTCCGATTAGGGAACATGAGGAGGAAGATGACCAGCGACTTCAGAAACTACATCAAGATGCCACTGAGGGCAAATTCCGGATGAAGCGCCGTGACCGAGGAATTGGCTTTGAAGATGATAGTGACGAAGACGAAGATGATGATGAATGTCGTATTCGCCGACGGATGCACAAGAAACGGAAAATTGAAGGTGATAGTCTGGAAGCCCTGGGTCAGTAACTGGTCGCAAAGACATCATACGTGACTTTGTTGAATAATTTCCAGGCCAAAGCGAAGAAACAAGAGCATTTTACAATACGTACCACCAAGACCTCGTTGACGAAGATGATGAGTTCGGAGATTTGCGAGAGGATGCTGCAATGCCCGCAGATGACACCCCGGATGCAGAGCCTGATAAGCGAGAAACTGTATCTGTGGATGAAGTTCGGCAACGTGTGCGCGAGATAGCGCAAAGTAATCTTGTTGGTGCGGGTCGTATGCTCCTTTGGACTTCTCTGAACTAGTATCGCAGGAAGTTGAGGTATTGGACCCCGAGGACACGAGCTGGATTGACCAATCCATGATTGAAGCTGACAATGTGGTCCCTGTCAAAGTTATACGCAATACATTCACGGCTCGTCATCCAAACGCTGGTCCTGCGGACTTCATATCTGATGTAGAGGTTCGTCCTTCCTCGTTCCCGCGAGGTTTCTACACAAACCTATGATAATCTATCAGCAACCCACACGACATGCGGAGAACGAGCAAGAACGGAAACAGATGACGTCTTGGGCCAACAAGCAGAACTACCGGTATCAAGGCACAGGACGAGCGGGCAACAGCACTGCCATCACCAGCCATACCAAAGTAAAAACCGGGAGTGGGTCGTTGAGATCAATGCAGCCGTCAAGTGCAGCGACCATCAGCGAGGCACGCAAGACGAGGAAATCTGGTTTATTGTCCACGGTGTCCAACAGGAGGAACAAATTTACGTAGACTATCTTCTTTGCGAGCAGCACTTGTTTATCTTCTACTGGACTTGTTTTCATATTCCCCATACCGTAACTAATCATCACAACACACAAGCCCTTGGCAACAAAAAAATCCAACTATGCACAACTTTGACATGACCTACTAACAAGAAGCACAGAACTCGCACTTGGGAAAAGAAAACTCTAGAGCAAAAAAAGGGTATCGCTGTGATAAATACCGAGCACGGGTTGGTATTGTTTGAATGTTCGAATAAACGACTTTAGGTATGAGTCGGTAATTAGTGGTTTTGTTTGCCCGAAAAAGGTCTGCTAAAGCGGACCCAGGTGGTGTGAGGGCGAGCAGGTTGAATGAGTGCAAGATTTCGTGATTGACGTGCGGACATTGGACTCTTGCGTTTGCGTGTACTGGTCTGCATCTGCACAAAACGTTTGTGACTGGGACGTGTGGGCAGACGCAGACTCACTTTGTGTCTAAGCATAATCAATTTTGCCATGCATGCTGGTGGTCCACTCTCCCTGACCGGATTTCCTGCAAAATCGTAAGGGACGTCGACGGAATGTCGATGAATACTGCGTACGGGATGCAACCAACGCAAGGCTAGTTTCATGAGCATCGAGAGCATCGTTTCCCTCCATGATCGACTTTCTCAGTGTTGGGGAAAAGAGACATAGCAGCAATAAGGCAGCAAAGGACGATATGAGTGCGGTAAACATGAAGGATTATGCTTTATGAAGAAAGCGGCGCGAAGCACGCAGAAAAGCCCTAGCGTGGCACGTCGCGAGGAGAAGGAGTAGCACAGCGGTGGCAGAGAGGAGGTTGGGACTAAATCTCTGTTACATGATTACTGTTCACATCCCTTGTCGCTTAGTCAACCAGAGCAGGGCAGGACAGGCGAGCACTCGACCCATCCACCTGTCTCAAATGACCCAGCTTCTGTCCTCCGCACTCATTTCAGCGGTAGGACTCACCTGCAAGGCCTTCCTCAATTCCGGCCTCTGCTCTATCACCGTCACCAATTTACCCATCCTATTAGATGCGCTCAGGAGCGACCGCAGACAAACCAGCCAAGGCGTAGTGACGGGTGTGTCGCAGCATTGCGCCCAATCCCGCCCCGTGTACTAACCCTGGCCGCAGTATCCAACCATCTGTCCACGTCCGTTCACACCCGTCTTGCCAACACCTCATCCTCATCACTTCTTCCAGCCTCGATGATCCTCTGACCTGGGGTGTGCTGCCATTCGAAAACTTTACAGATTCTCGTACTATACGATGGGTTTTGGGTGCTTCAGACATTATGTTTACGAATCGGTCAGTGGATATCACGTCTCTTCTGTCCTCGCGTTGAACGCCTGCTTTGGCCAGAAAGTCTTTTCTCGGCTTTCTTTCGTAAAGGCCAGGTCATAGAAACATTTCGTGGAAGGGGTGTCTGGCAACCTGCACTCGACATAGCTATTGAAAAGCTGAACCAGGGTCATTGGGTTTGTCTTTGTTTTCACTCCATTCTCTGTCCACGTCAAGCGCATTCATCCAGCTGCACATGTTCAGCGAGGGAAAAGTGCACCAGCCTGCTATGTATCCGCGGACTGATGGTATCGCACATTTATCACGATTCAAGTGGGGCGTGTACGTGTTCTACTTCGCACATCAAGGTACATTCTCACTATGGCGATAATACCTCCTATCAGTGGTCGGATCATCATGGAGTCCAATGTCTTGCCCCTGATAATACCTATGTGGTTGACCGGTACGAATATTCCACTCTGGCGTCCCACTCTTCTTGGTTCACATGTGCACAGGCTTTGATAAACTAATGCCAGAACATCGTCCGTTCCCGTACAAGTATATCCCAAAGATGCGCATCCCACTTGGCGTCACGTTTGGCGACCCAATACCACCCGATAGGATCATGGCTGCACTGAACGTCCCACATAGGCAGAACTTGCCTTCTTCGTCATCTGGCATAGTAGAGAACTCCATACGGCACAACGCGCCACTGCATAGACCAGAACTCTGTAGTGCCTCGCACGTTGGAGGGTGGATGGAAGCCGCGACTACTCAAACAGGTGGAGATTCTCTTGCGGGGCACGAGGGCGCTAAGTGGGGTTGTAAGCGATGTGCGGAGATGGATGGGATTCGGAGTGAGATTACGGCAATCATCCAACGCGCAGTTGAGGACCTCGGGAGGAAAGTATCAGGGAACACACTAGACCTTCCTTCGTGTCCTCAACTTGGGGAGGGTGGGGGTCGCCGCGTCCACTGAACAGCTTATTCTAGTCGCCTCGGTCCCAAGGCAACTACTCCGCACGATAATAGATGCCTATACCTAGTTAAAAGGTCTATAACATAGTTAGTTTTGCATTGGAATTGTCCTTAGCAATTGACGATTGGGGCGGGACACAACCTCAGGTCAGGAAACATAGTTAGTTGTACACCACTATCACTGTAAAACGAGACAAGCCGCGAGGAATGCTACGCCAACGGGTGGGAGAGCTCGGGTGACGCGAATATGCAACCAGCGAGACTGCAGCCGCCTGGAACACGAGAAAACATAGTAGCGAGCTGACAGGGGCAAGGCGCACAAACAGCGACCCAGTCAATTGAAACTAGCCGTATACCCAATTCACTGATCGCGAGTCAGCGTTTCTCCTCCGCCTCGCGAAACCGCAGATATGCTAGGAGCTCTGTCAGCGCATGCGACGCCGCCGGGGGGGACCTCTGCTAATCCAATTGTTCGGTGCCACTGATCAGACAGGCCGTCAGAGTAAAATGACACAGACAGATGCGACGCTTTGCAAATGAGATCTATGTGTGATCAGAGTGAGTGTGTTTCATGTCAACGTAGTCGAGCTCATCCGGCAATTTCACAAACACTTGCACCCCGAGCCCCCACATCCAAATCGTTCTGATGGCATGCTTTGCAGAACTCGAAACTTGGAACGAACTGAAGCGAAGCCAAAACGGACGAAATCGTCGAACACTGCAGCGTCAAATCGTCATGCCAGCTGGCCAGGAGGCGGCGTCACATCTTGTTTGCTTTCAGGGCCTAATGGTACTGTAGCCATGCAACCAACTTGGTGTGTGCCAGCTGGTCAGTATGTCACTGCTACATGTCTTTTCTATTGACTTCGCATAACGCCGCAGCACTGGCACACGAGCAAGTTGATGTGCCAGAGCCTGAGCTTAGCACCGCCTCCGAAGGGTATTTGCGACTCGCGCACTACACATTCCATTCAACTCGAGCTCATTGGCATCGGGCTGGGTCGTCACACATTTGCTAAATGTCTCCGGCGTTTTATATGATTCGATAACGGGGACAAATTTGGCTGCAGTCCGCTAGTATGTACGGTAGCCGAGGAGCTGTTCTGCAATACGTTTGCCACTGGCCTGAGATCAAGAGACTGGAGAGGCTAGAAACATTGAATTTTGATCATTTCCATCTTTCCCGGTCATGTACATTAAGCGCCATGTGCCTTGTTCTCGCTGCAGGGGGTAAAGCCATTAAACCAGGTCGATAGGACGAGAAAGGGGATACGAACAATTGGGTATCGTCCGGGTCGGTATGGTCCTTGATACGGTAATGAATCATCGGAAGAGCGAAAACCACTCCCGCAGCACACAAGACCCATGTAGAGATGAATATATTCATGTAACTGGGGGGAGAGCCGGATGTCCATCATACCTCAGCCACCAAGGGAGAGAAAACTTACGGGACTTTCACAGCATCCGCATGCCATACGCCAGCGGCACCAGCGGATTGTAACCCTTTGTCTGTGAACGTTGAGCACCAGTTCTAATTGGGCTACAATCTGAAATTGCTTACAGAACCCCGTGAATACGGCAAGTTTTGCTAAATCATTCGACATGGCTCCCATTAGCCAGTACACAAATGTCTGCCACATGGCGTCCAAGAGGCCACAGAAAATGTACAACCAGGCATGCGCTACATATGTCGAGTCGTTGAAATCTATCTTCGCAGGCAGATTAGTTCGCGTATAGGTCCTGTACGCCTTCTTTAATTTGAACTGTTCCTGGTATGGTGTAAGAACGTACTTTTGATACATATAGCCCCATATATGGACAGCAAAGACCATCAACGTGACGACGACCCAACCTGCAAGCGCACGAGTTCGGCGCCTGTACTGCGGACGATCAAGGACGCAGTATCCGAGGAACACGGATCCAAATATCTGAGCTGACCAGTAAATAAACGCGTTGAGACTACGCGTGCGAATGTTGAAAAGTGCGGCGTTGTAATCGTTTTGCTCTAGTTATTTTACGACGTTTAGCTCGTGCAGCAAGGTGACGTTTAAATCAGACCCTTACGCCATGTGTAGAAATAGTTACTTGCAACGAACATAGGGAACAATAAGATGATCGATGGATCAGTCTTGAGGGCAACATAAAGGCTGTAAAACTCTGTTTTCCAAGACGGATGGCGAGGCAGGGTAACCTTCGTGCCATCCATTCGAATAATCTTCTTTGGGTCAGCCATCAGTGGAGCCAATGCCACTCCGATCAGTGTGAGAACCAAAAAACCGATCTAGCAACGCATGGGTCTCAGCGCGATGTTTTTGAGATGTGTGGTGTTGTGCCACTTACATAGGTTCCATTTCCGACTTCATGAGCCAAGTTCAGGTGAATTATGATTCCGTTGAAGTACAAGACTCACCTGCGTTGCTCTAATGCAGCGTTCAGCAATGAAGTTCGTGAGAGACCTGAGCTACGTACTTCATTATTGAAATTGACTCCGAATGCAACTGCAGAGCCGATGACAGCACCCAGGTTGAAAATCGCCCAGAAGATACCAATGAAAAGACCCTTTTGTGTCTCGGTGGGATAAGCCATCATCATAGAGCCCTGTGCAGTCCACAGCAGCCCTGCACACAACCCGAGAACCGCACCCGCGGCGACGACGAAGTCAAATACGTCAGGATGGATATTATCAGCCCTAAAGGATAGATGAGTGAGACTAACGGTAACGGTGCTATGGTGGTGTCCGTACAGAAACGAAGCAATATACAAGGAGTACCCCAATGTCCCGAGGAACAGGGTTAGTCGAGGCCCAAGTACATTATTAATCGTTCTGTGGAGGATCAGTTACCAGCAAACATCGCATGGAACAGCAGCACGAACCCGGAAAAGAACGCAAAAAACGCGAATGTGGCATAAGTAGCTGTAGCTGCGTTGGATTGAGCTGTTGTGTTGACTTGCCCGCCTCCGCCAATCCCTCCAAGGGCATTGAACATGCCGGGGCACATGAAGCAGACAAATCCAAGCATGGAGACCTGAAAGTAAGGGTGGTAGTAAATTCCCTTCAGCCCCGTAGGGCGCTCGAATATTTCCTCGCGCTGGGAGCCAGAGTCCTCGCTGCCGCTTTCCAGCTTCTTCTCCGGGATGATATCTGCCATAAGAACGAAGATGTGGTCACGGAGTTGTCATCCTTGCCACGCGGGTACTTATAAGTCATGCGGATTATCAAACACTTCAGGGGCCATGTGAGTCTTGTGTCAACTTGGTTACTGAAACCGAAGTCAAATATTGATGGCGGAGACTTTCTCGCTAACGTAACCAGATACTGTGCTTACCGCTTGAGCCGGATAAATGGTGTTTCATAGTCTTGAACTGGGCCAGTATACACATGACCCACTACGGTCTGACGTGGTGACACCATCTCATCATGTTGGACCAGAGTGGGTCATGTGTATACTGCACAAATTTGCTGTGTAGATAGGATAAAACAAATTATCAACATAGCAGTCGTACCTGATCAATATCCGTGTCGTCCTCACTAAGTGACCTGCAGCGATCATGTGCTATGCTGGCAAGCACACGACGACATCCACTAGACAAGTCACGAGGCACTCACTGACAGCTGATAATTGGAATAGTCTCGGATCTTTGCCGAAACAAGCTGGGTACTTGATTTCGCAGTGTTCACTGGTACTTCGCCAGATAAGTACTTCCTGAAGCGTCTGGTTCCAGACTCTTCAGCTAAAATACACACGTGCCATATCGCGGGGATGGGGGAACTTACTCTAGTTTCGCGGTGGACTTGCAGCTTAGACCGAAGAAGGGTCAATTTGGATACAGTCCTCCGAGTTTAAGGGAAGTCCGCTTGCTGTTCGATATGCCGGCCTGGATTTTTTCTCATACTGTACTTGGGTAGTACTTTCGTGAGGGTTCACGAGTCCCATGGATGTAATATCAGAATGATGCCAGTTATATGTTTAGCTCATATTAGAGGCTAGCTTGCCATCAAAACCGGTCTGAGGCGACTCAGAAGGTCTTGCCGTTCTTTCACCGGTCTCAGCCGCGCTCATGTCTAACGATTTGCCTTCGAGGCGGATGTTTGGATCACAGAGCTTTGGATAACAAGCGTCAACAAGAGACAACAATGACCACGCTTGTCTTTTCTAGTGCTGGCGTCTGACTTGCGGTAAGGCGTTGTGCTTCACTCGTACTTGCCTTGTCGTTCAAGTCTCTAACAGCAAGGCCATGAACGTCGTTGATAGGGTCAATACTTTCCTGGAAAAGTGGTTCAGGAACGGAGAGGCTGAATGGTATGTTAGATTTTTTATGTGGCATTTCACCTCAATGGACTGTCGGCAGCCGAAGCTTCCTTCTTCCAGCTCATTTAAACCCTTCGGACCCGGCCAGCATTGACACGCTCACAACTGCATATCATACCCTGCTATTTTCCGCTTTGGAAACTTGGGTCCCAAGTAGCTTGCTCACCCCTCAAAACTTCGTCGACTTCGTCCAGTCAGTCCTGGTCTCCTTACCCTCTTCGTCTGCACAATCTAGGCCTGTACAAAGTAAAATATTACTCGGAGAATTGCTTGTCGACATTGTCTGGTGCCTCGACGCGCAACTGGATGAAGTTGTGACGGACGCCAAAGCTACCATCGCAAATGCCGAACAAGTAGCCACGAACAGCGACTTGCATAAAGCTACGGCTGTCAAGCAGACCGCCGAGCAAGATAAACAACTCCTCGTTGATGTTGTCAAGAGACTTTTGGTGAGTACCAGCAGATATTTGGAGTATACTGAACCCACTCTTTGTCCAGTTCGCTAGCATCATCGACGTGGCTGTATGCCGGGAGCGCCTTGATTTGAGTCTCCTTGCCAACATAGGCCTTGTATTGGATAGGTCATCGTTTGACAAGAAGGAGATTCGAACAAGAACGGGTCTTCTGTGAGTTGTCAATGAACGGTTAATTGCATGTGATGACGTTCGTGATTGCTCTGTAGTTACAAGCAAAACAAATTCAATCTTCTCCGCGAGCAATCTGAAGGTTACAGCAAACTATGCGTGGAGGTAACCAGCTCTTTGGGACCTTCGCATGCTCTACAGGATGGTAGACCTGTTGAGAGTGCCGCATCCATCGAAGACCGCTCCCGAACAGTATGGGAGAAGACCATGGGCCTCATTGGATATTTTGACCTCGACCCGAATCGTGCCCTTGACATCATCCTCGACATTTTGACTGTCAACATCACGTCGCACTACACCTTTTTCCTTTCCCTTCTGTCATTCTCCCCATGGGCTAGTTCTGTTAGGCACTCCACTACTGGCACATTCGGCGTCTGTGTGCCTCCTACTTCATCACCCGACAAATACCGAGGGAAATCACTTGACGAGGTTCTTGAAATTGCGGAAATTTCATCTCTGAACCACAAGGGTCTGAATCCAGTTCCAAGCGGCCCTGAGTCGCGGGTACTCGCCCAAGTCCTCGGCTTCAAGTTCACCTATTATCAGGTTCGCCATAGGCTTTGGCATTTCTCTCTCTTCTGATCTGGCGTAGAGTTCAGACGCTCAAGAACCTTCACCAAAAGGCTTGTATCTCACGGCCGCTATATTGATACGGGAAGGGTTCGTTTCTCTGGAAGAATTATATCCCCACGTGCGTTGACTGTATCGTGTTGTACGAATATGATTCATACCAAGCATTTAGCTATCACCCTCTGATGAAGACATGGAGTCGTACCACAAGGATTATCTGGACCGGGTTCACCAAAGAGTTGCAGATGCCAAGATTACTCAATTAGCGATGGCGGCTCCCCTGGAGTCGACGAGCACTGGTCCCAGAGCACGTTTAGAGCCCGAAGATGAAACCCAAAAAAACCTAGATTGGAAGCCCCCGAACCAGAAGGCAAATCTCGTCGGCGCCTTGCTTTCCGTCGGTGCCTTACGTCCCGCGTTCGCAATCTTGACCAAATTTCCGTGGCTCGTAGACGCTCACGTAGAACTCGCGGATTTGGTACTCCGCATCCTCAGGCATTCTATCACACCTCTCTACGATTCGATCTTTGTGTTAAAGGAACGGAATCCCAGCTTCACTCAGTCCCGCGCCCGATATGGTTCCACTGGTGTTCTCCTTACACCTGCCCGCAAGGCACAGTTGACGTTAATTGCACCGACACCACCCAGCACAGCGACGACGGAGTTTGTGTTCTTTTTCCCTGACTGGTCAGAGAGAGTTCCGCTGTCGACGACATTCGAGGATCTGGTCGATGTCATTGAACCCCTTATGAGCTTTGTTAACCTTCACGTATCGCGTGATCCGTTGTTCGTCTCGAAGGTGACACGTTTAGGGAGGTCGCAATTAATGTCTACGGTAAATCCAAAATTCCCAGAGCTGCCAAATGTGTTGATTTTCCCTTCAGGCACCACTTGATCCTGTTACCAAGAAACCCATAGTCGAGTCGGATCCCCTGAATCCTGTTCGTGTGTTCTGGTTCAGACTTTTGAGACTATATTTCCTGCCTTCCCTGCCTCTCATTCGAGGAAATGCTGTTTGTACTGTTGAGATCTGGAACATTATCCGACAGTATGAAACAACAGCTCGGTGGAAACTCTATGGGGAGTGGAAGGCAAGCACATACAGCTCGCACCCAGAACTTCGCATACGTCAAGTACAAGCTAATCGGGAATCGAAAGGGATATTGCGTCGCTTATCGCACCAGACTATTGACACGCTCTCTGGCACAGTCGCAAAATTGGCCCACTCTAATCCCTGTATTTTCTTTACCAACGCAGTCAACCAAATTATGGCATACGACAATCTCGCGGGAGTGGTTATCCAGGCACTTCGATACGTGACCAACATGGGGTTTGATGTACTGGTCTACATCATTCTCGATGCGCTCTCCAACCCTTATAAGAACAGGGTGAAGGACGACGGCGTTAATATCTCGGACTGGTTGCAAAGTAGGTTTTGTTGTGCCATTTCGCTGCATATTATTGACAACTGCAGGCCTCGCATCGTTTACCGGCATGCTTTTTCGTCGTTACAGCGCAGATCTGTCTCCACTCCTGAAATACGTTGTACATCAACTATACAACGGCCAAACGACCGAAATAGTTGTGCTTCGCGAACTAATCTGGAAAATGGCTGGCATTGAACCTCTTCCTAGTCTCTCGGATTCTCAAATTGCTGCGATGGCCGGTGGTCCAGGGCTACGTATCGAAGCAATAGCTTCTGCGACTCGAGGTGCCCGTCTGGATCCCAGCGATGCAACACTCAAGGGTCCTCAGCGACTGGGGAAAGGTCTACTGGAGACATCCTTGGCATTGCCTCTCCTTATTCAGGTCGCACAGCAGCGTCAGTCCTGCGTCTTTAGGGCACCAGACACCCATCTTAAGTCCCTCGCAAGTTTGTTCGATACCGTAGGTTACGCGTTACATTGTACTCGCATCTTGGTCTCAAAGTCGCTTGCCCAATTCAGACCCACGGAGTGTTGCTTCAGTACCTAGAACTTCTTACCTCTCCTGCTGTTGTTCCCCCTGAAGACTACGCGAAGAGGATTCTTCCTTCTTTAGCCGATCTTGGGGAGTTATATGGGATATCTGCTCCAATTTGCATGCAAATTATTCGTCCAATGCTTAATAACACTCTCTTGGTAGACGTTTGATTGACCATAATCAATTGAATGCTAACTAGGTTCTAGAAAACTGCTTTGTCAATGCAAGAGAAGGAACGCGTCGCGAACGAAGAGGCTGAGAAGCGCCTGAAGGCTCGCCTGTCCGCAAAACGTGATCCGTCCGCATCTGCATCGCGCATGGAGTCGCCCAGTGGTGCTAATACGCCACGAGACAATTCTGAACAAAAGCTGCCATTGGTTGAGGGCAATGAAGATAACACGATGGACGTTGAACCAGAAATTACTCCTGTTGCGGAGGTTCGTGTACCACCTATGACCATATGTGTTAAGTGCACTGAATGTCGATGTTTTGTAGAGTCCATGGATACCTGAACTTGAAACACTATTCGACGGTGTACGAAAGATCGCAAGGAGTAGCGCGATTGAAGTGATCGGGTAAGTCCTGCGAAGTCGAGTCACGACCTCGAGTTGAATAGAGCTCCATCAAGCCCTGGTTTCTACTTAACATTTTGGCAACTGTCGATGTATGATCTCTCCCCGCCAGCTGTCAGGTACGATGAAGAGGGAGCTGCATTACGCGCCCTCAGTCGGCAAGAGGATGCCAAGTACATTAGCGCTGACCGTTCTTCTGATCGCGCAAAGAGGCTCACCGCGAGCTCACACAGGGCGAGACGTGATCGATGCAACGCGTTCGTTAATACACTGGCCCAGGAGTTCAAGGAACAGACAGCCTCGAGAGTTTTCACTTTGAAACGTTTAGCACGAGAAAAGCAACATTGGTTTGCTCATGGTGAGTTTTCATCAATTTCAACGATTCGAATGACTTAGCTCCTCAGTCGAACACCGTTATGCGGTTTTGGCATCTGCCATTATCGAGCATTGCATTCAACCGCGATGTTTGTTATCACCTATGGACGCTGACTACTGTGCACAAATTATCAAAGTCATACATACGCAAGGAACGCTGGGCTTCCCTACGTTGATGTGTTACGACAAGGTTAGTAACAAGGACCTATTTTAGACTTGCGATTGATCATCCTGAACCCCAGCTCCTCGGTGATCACGTCAAAACGGTGATATTCTCCTGTAGTGAATATGAAGCGAAGAATTATGGTATGTATACAATTTCAGAAACATTTACTGTGCAGCTGTCTTATAGACGAACGACAGGGCGTTTCTTGTTAGGGGTTCTCACGGACCTATGGAAGTGGGCACAAGATGAGCAACTCTTTGCCCAGGACAATCGCATGAAAATGGGCGGAAGAACTGTTTTCCTTCCAGGCTTCCAACCGCGTTGGACAAACAAGGACCTTATAAATATTTTACCAGAAGACTTGCTATCGTGGTCAGGCTTCAAACAGATTCTACGCAAGTGGCACAGAAAGCTGGGAAGAGTGGGTGGCCTAGCACTGAAAGAATCAATAAATTGATAAGCCTCTACAGAGCCTTTGCAGTTGTATTGAAACAGGAGAATTCATGCACGTCTACAATGCCATCATTGTACTGAAAGAAATTCTTCCTGTCTTTCCCATAGCTGCCGTTGGCGAATATGGACCCGTTATCGATAACATGATAGATAAACTAGTTGAAGGTGAGGAACGAGGTGATCTTAAGATACTGAGTAGGGCGTGAGTCGACTTTGTTTCATCCTTGGAGTGTTCTCTAACGCCATCGCAGCTACTCGGCAGCTTTGAAGAAACGTGAGTCTCAGTGGACAGCTCCCCGGCCAACACCTCCCAAGGTAAGTGGTTTTGTCCAGGGACATTTACCCACCTAACCCCCTTTTAGCTGAACGGTGGAGCTATGTCTCCGAAACCTAGCTCATCGGCTTCACAGGCGCTCGACAAATCACGCCCTGCACAGGCACCTAATGGCTCCACAGTCCTTGCACAATCTGACACTCGCCGCGAAATCAGCACGATCTCAGGTGTCCCAGCGGCTCCAAGAGCTCAGTCATCAAATAGCGTACCTCAGGCTGTTGACGAAAAATCGTCTACACCCGCAAATCTAGCGAAATTAGCCATCGAAAGGTATGGATATCACTGGTATTGGCTCTAGTCCTCAACATAATGCGATGCAAATAGTATTCCGAGGCCCGAGAAGGTGAAGCGGGTTAGACCAGAAAAAGGGAGTGAATCCCCCGCGCCGGACGGGCTTAAACAGGATGTCATGGATGTTGATGTCGCTCTAATTGCACCAAAGGATGGAAGGACACATACACAGCAAGAACCAGCTCCATCGCGCTTTGGGACGCGGCAACCTGTTGCTCCCACTCAAAGTTCCTTACTGTCAATACCTGTTGACGTTCGGGCGCCAACTCCCATCAGAGAGGCCCCTAAACATTCCCGGACGGTCCTCAGCCCACGAGAACATTCTCTATCCCCTAGGCAAAGGTTTGAAGACAAACAGGTACAAGAGGTCATGCCACCACCAACGGCCCCAAGTCAGACGCTCTCGGCGCAAGAGCTCCGCGAAACAGCTAAGCAAACAATTGGTCACCGTGCATCGGAAAAATCTGATGAGCGGCGCCCGACCGGTGATACCCGTAGCCAGCCTGGTTCTGGAGCTCCGTCTCCACTGCCACGCCGGCGTACGGCGTCCCCTGGCACTCGAAATCACAGCGTGGAGAGTCGAGCGAGTGGTGAACGTCGCTCCGATCGTGGAGCCGCGGATGGTGACCATGGTGATGGGAGGGTCCTTGAGCGGGAAACAAGTCGCTTATCTCGCAAAGAGGGCAGTGCTGCCCATGGTCCTAGGGTCTCGAGCCACCGCACTTCAGCTCGCGAGGGTGATCGGGATAGGGAGAGTGACAGAGAACGTGATCGGGACCGTGGTCGGGACAGACATGGGGAGCGCGATAAAGAGCGAGAGAAGGAAAAGGACAGGGAACGTCGTGACAGAGATAGAGAGCGCGACAGAGACAGAGACAGGGACCGCCACCGTCGTGATGACAAGGACCGTGACCGGGAGTCGCGCAAGGATCGAGATAGGTCGAGTCAAGCCTTTGCGCCTTCGACTTCTACTGCTCTACCAGAACCCAGAAATCTCGCTACTCGACCAGACCCCACTCGACATCGTCCTGCTTCTCAGGTCAACGACGATGCTCTTGGCAAAAGACGACGTCTTGCCGACGACGATGTCAGTATCCTATTTCGCTACTGTGGCTTGCTGACCTGTTGACAGGTCGACCGCACTTCGAAGCGTAGCTCTCGCAAGGAAAGCCATCGAGAGGACCGTGGGCGCCGCTCTGACAAGGAAGGTCACGATCGACCACGGGATTCAGACAGGCATCGCGCGGAACCCCAAACATCTGAAGCAGACTCCCGTCCACCAGTCGATAAGGTATGTGTGACTGAGTTGCCAGTGTGATCGCATTCGTGATAACACAATACAATAGCCCGGCGAAAAGCGGATACCTGATGGACCCAAAACTCTGCCTCCGACCACCCCGTCAGCCCCGAGAGCTATGTCGTCTGTGGATGGTTCCAGGAGTGGGGGCAAGGTTGACCTAGGTGCTAGTCGAGGTAATAGTGATTGGAAGGGCCAACAGCGTGACCTTGGACCGCACACATATCCAGTTTCAATGGTTGGTGGCACACAAGATACGAGCTCCAGTCTACGTGCAAGGATAGGCGACAAAGAAGCGACTCGCTCTGCCCCCCAGGTACCAACGGTGTCTTACCGCTCCGATGTATTGCCCAAGGAGGATGAGCGTGATAATAGGAAACGTACGGTAGCTGGTGAGTAATCACCTGTGTTTCGTGAACTTGTCTCACTTTGACCTAGACCGAGATAAGGATGTTGGGGAGGCCAATAACATTCCAGGAGGCGATCTATCGTCGCAGCCCCCGAAACGGCCGAGGATCATTCGCAATCGTTACCCTGGGCTGGCGAAGAG
Source organism: Tylopilus cervinicoccineus (assembly GCA_038094635.1). Lineage (NCBI taxonomy): Eukaryota > Fungi > Basidiomycota > Agaricomycetes > Boletales > Boletaceae > Tylopilus > Tylopilus cervinicoccineus. The sequence goes on along the minus strand of JBBPUK010000001.1, from coordinate 118,793 downwards.
GACTCTCCCTATTGACCCCCAAGCGGGGGATAAATCACGATCGACGAGGAAGGATTAGTTAACCTCCATAAATGAGACGTCTAATGACTGTATGTCGTTATCGCTACATTACCCCTTGCCTCTCCACTAAACCGACGTGAAGGTTCTACGTACGTTACTAGGATGGATGGTAATAATTACTGAGGGGTAGCTCCGAGTTGAATCAGATTAGACGAGTTGAATCGTGAAATAGTAGAAGGTCAGTCATTTACTTCTTCATCAATGTGAGGAACTCCTCGCGGGTCTTTTGCTGCGTCCGGAAGCATCCCAGCATGCATGAAGTCACGGTAATGGAGCCTGGTTTTTGTACGCCACGCATAGTCATGCACATGTGACTGCACGGAACACGACATTGAATAGGTAGGCCCCATGAGCGTTGTGGATGCACTCACGTAGCCTCCATGACGACCGCGACACCACGAGGCTTGATTGCCTCCTGAACTGCGACTGCGATCTGTTTGGTCAACCGCTCCTGAACTTGTAGACGGCGACTGAAAGTTTCGGCAATCCGCGCGAGTTTAGAAAGCCCCAGCACGAGCTGATTGGGGATGTAGGCTATAGCGACCTAAGAATAGTTGATGCTGGGGTGGGGGGATGGCGGAAGTTGGGATGGCACCAACCTTTCCTGTGAATGGGACTAGATGGTGTTCACAGAGACTCGAGACGTCGATGTCACGGACCAGCACCATCTCGTCATGGTCTTCGGCGAAAATGGCATCATTGATGACGTCTGGCGTCCGGTATGCAGGGCGGAGTTGAGAGAAGGAGAGGGGGGCCCACCTGCCAGGCGTTCCTCGTAGCCTCGTGTCATCCACATGATGGCTTGTGCATATCGTTCGGGTGTTTTGAGGAGGCCTTCTCGGTCGGGGTCTTCGCCAATGCATTCCAGAATGGTGCGGACGGCAGAGGCCATGCGCTTCTCGCGGGCGGCGCGTTCTTGTGGCGTCGCATTGAGACGCGAGACGGTGGACTTGGCTGAGGGGAGGGGTCAGCGCTCGAGCACGACGTGCGAGGGAGAAGGCATGCTGCACCTGGCCAGCCAAGGCCGTTCGGGTCAGGAAGTGGGCTGCCGCTCCCAGCATCGTTTATGAGTGGAGTGGATACGCCAGAAGACGGCCGAAAGCCGTAACCCTCGCGGACATGAGGCCAGGGAGGACGTACAGGAGGGTGCTGGGGCGAGGAATGATGGACTGGCTCGGCATCGTCCGACACGAGCAGGGCCAGGGAGGGGGAGGGGGAGGGGGAGGGGGAGCCGTGGTGCAGCTCGAGCTGTCGCAGGTCGTTGGACAGGAGCACCTCGCCGGGGGAGAGGGTCATCGGGGGCACTGGTCGGGTTTTTTTTTTCGTCAGGACCGCCCCTGGGATTGCCGGGCTGGAGGACGGAAGTGGAGTAGGACCATAAACGGATACCTCAAGGAGCCGGACACGGTCGCAAGACAATTAGCAAGCTGTGCGACCGGCAAGAGACTGGGTCGTGGGGACCGTCGCCTGGGCCGTCTCCTTCCAATTCGCGCTCGCTCCGGGCAGCCCAGCTCGCTCGCCGGCCCAGGAATGTGATGTGCTCACGTAGGTCCTTGATTCCTAAAATGACCTAAAGTTTCATAAATCGACCTGCCATCCTGCTTTCTTCTCACTATGCATTGCTCTCGTCGGGACACCTCTGCCAAACTCGTCTGCACCGCACAGACACATCACCTCGGATCTCGCTCGTCCTGGCTCTCTTCCGTCACAGATCCATCCTGACGTGAGCCCCGACAATGCTGTGGCTCTTTTCCTTTCCGTTCTTATAGCCCTCCTTTCCAGGCTACACCGTCGTCTCCCGCGCTCTCGAGGATGTGTCACGACCCAAAGCCGTCTCGCCAGCTGAGGCGTCGGTGTCGCCCCCCCCACAAATCCCCATATCCCTCCCTCGAGCAGGCGTGGCTTGCTTCCCGCGTCGTGTCACGTCGCAGGGGCACATATCTCCTCCCCGGTGCACAACGTCCCGTCAACGAGACCAACCTCAAGCTCGCCCTCACGATCGCGCGCGCGTGTCTCCCTGATCTGTTCTCCACGCTGTGGGCCTTGCACCCCGTTCGGACATCTCTCATGATGGTCCTCCACGTCGTCCGTGGTTTCTTTCCTGCCTTCAGGGGCTATTCCCATGCGATGATCGTCGACGAGGTCAGCCCACCCACCGCACACGCAACCGGATTTCTGATACATACACGTCACTACAGCTCCAGACGTTGATATCGTCCGGATGTTTCTCGTGGTCCCGCCTCTTGAGATTGCTGGTCGCCGAAATACTGAGACGCGCTGCTGAAACCGCCATCGATGCGTTTGCGTATGTCCCGTTCCCTCTCATGCCCGCATGACGCTTGACAGTGTCGGAAAGCTCTTCGAACGAGACCATAGTCCACGAGTCCGCTCGATTTTTCGTCGAATATCAGCAAATCGCACAGCGCCTGCGTCTCGATATCCCGACCCTCTCAGATCCCGTCGTACGAGATTGTCTTCAAGAATCCGATCTCTTCGTTCGTTCCTTCAACGGCATGGGTGGTTTCGGTCTGCTCTCTCCCTTTGATTTCATACAAATATTCGCCTTGATATCCGAATTAATCTCACACCTTCTGGTTCTCCTGTCCCTGACCGGTGGTTCCGCTAACTTGGGTGTGCTCCTTCTCTCTCTTCTATCCGCCTTATTCCCTCTGCTCTTGAACCGTTTTATTGGCGCCCAATCGTCCCCCGAGGTAGTTTACACTCCCGACGAGGCCCGGACCGCGGAACGTCAAGAAAAATTACGGAATCTTGCATACAACGAGTCTCATCGCCAAGAGGTGCTCCTCTTCGGCCTCGCTCCATGGATCCTTCAATCTTGGACCAACGCCAGAAGGGCCATGTTGTATGACGGACAGACCTCGCCTCCAAACCAATTGACGTTGTCTCAACTACTGAACCAGATCAACGTTTCCGATCTTTTATTCGCACTGCAAAACGTGAGTGTCCGTGATGCGCCTTGCAGTCGATGCGTTCTTTTTGATCTCCTTCTGCAGCTTCCTCTCCTTCTCATGTTCCAGTCGTCTTCTGCGTCACTTGGATCACTGGCCCTATATAGGAGCTCGATCCAAGCCGTCGTTTTCACTTTTGGAAACTTCTTAACAACAGCACGTATGGCATTCCAGGGTATTTTCCTGATGGGAGCTTTCTGTGCAGCCATGAACATCCATCCTGAGCTAGAGCCGATGGAGGAAGACGTCATAAGTTATCCGAGCCTGCCCTGTGGGATGAAAATTGAAGCGAGGTTCCTAACCTTTATCAGGCATCCATGTGTCGAAACTTGCTTATCCTCCCCCCCCCCCCCCCCACAGGCACCTGTCGTACACTTACCCGGGAAGTAAGGAGGCTTCGCTGAAAGACGTCACCTTCAGCCTGGAGGCCGGAGAATCCCTTGCGATAGTTGGGTACAACGGATCAGGCAAGTTCCGGATAGAATGACCCGCTGCTGAATTTGACCCGTTGGGTTTAAAACAGGCAAGTCCACGCTTGCAAAGGCCCTGCTGCGAATTTTAGATTTCGACCATGGGGATCTCCTCATCAACGGTGTTGACATACGACGGTTGTCGCCCACCGAATACCATCGACATGTCACAGCGGTTTTTCAAGACTTTTCAAAGTTTAACTCTTCTGTGCGGGAGAATGTGGGGCTGGGCTACGTTCAAAAGTTGCAATCGCATGCCGCCGTTTCTCGCGCCATCCACCTTGGTGGGGCGGATACCTTTGTGGATACCCTCCCCAACGGTTTGAGGACAAAACTGGACAGTTCAGGATTCGATGCTATGCCCCTTACATACCCAGGCACTCCAGGCTGCGGGCTATCCGCGCGGCAACATCATGGCCTATCAGGTGGCGAGGTATGTTGTGCCGTGCTTATCGTCACCATAACGTTGACTTGGTCTTACGGCAGTGGCAAAGAATAGCGATATCTCGCGCCTTTATGCGAGCTGATCGACCCGAGGTTGACCTTTTGCTGTTCGATGAACCTGTAAGTGACACGCCCCCGCTGTACACGTGTGTCGTCATAAGTCCGCATCACTCACAGAGCTTGGTAGACATCATCGCTGGATGCGCATGCTCAGAATAAAATTTTTGATACCATACACCGTATCTCAGGGTCTCCATCAGGCAACAAGACGAAAACTGTCATCTTCGTTACTCACCGACTTTCCACCGCCCGTCGTGCCGATAAGATCGCGATGATGGAAGGAGGGGTGCGTTCATAATATCCAACTCCGTTCCATCTTCTGGACATTAATAACCGTGCTGTTGATTCGTTGATTCGTAGACGATAACCGAGTTTGGTACCCATGAAGAGTTGCTCAAGAGAGGTGGCTCATATGCCGCGCTGTACAAGGCATCCATTTGAGGTGGACGCAGTTCCCCTCGGCCTGTTTTAGAAAAAAAAGTCGGCAAATTCATCGCAACTGTCTCCTTCATATCAAGGCAATGTATCAAAAACCACGAGTGTATTATTATTAGTTGGGCCTCACACTCAGCCACCGTATCCTAGATGATAGAAAAATACGACTGGACGTAAAGCTAGACACCTAATCGTTTGTGGAGTGGTCCATGTAGACTACCATGGCATCATGAAGATATGCATCGACACGCGCGTTCTCAGCCGACTGAGACATGACGTCAGTAGATGACGGGCCGCCGTGGATGCCCACCAACAAGCCAGCATCTCGGATACCCTGAATGAGCGAGGGAACCTGGAGCTGATGTACATAAAGTTGATGAGCCTGGCAGAACGATGGGTGGCGTTGGACATTTACCAATAGCTCGGAATCAAAGAAGACGCCCAAAAGATTGTTCGTTTTAGCGAATTCCACACCGTCCGCCACACTCGAGGAGTACTGGTCGTCACCAACATCTCGAAGGTCAGGGTTGGGCGGAGCTGGTCCATGATCCTTGCCAGTCTGTCCACATCTGGACGAAAAGAAGACCGGATCTAGTCGAAGCGAGACGTGAGATGGTGATGATCCGCAGTAATGGAATAGGGGAAATCACAATTTGGTTGCTTCCAGTTCAGTGCCGCACAAACCCGGTGAGAAAAAGATGTGAAGGCAATGCGTCGACGTGCAAAGGCCCCACCGAGAGACGACGACGTTTGCCTGATCGTGCGAAAGACGGCGTTGACGCTCAAATTAAGGTCGGGGTGGCGGTTGAGCGATTGGCTGGGGAAAAGCGCCAGTTCTAGTGTCAAACCAAATTGAACCGGTAAAAGCTACGAAATTCCATAAAATAGGAGCCCCTCACACTGTATATAGAGAGAGCACCGTACCTGGATGAAGCGCGATAGTGGCAACATTACTCGCGGTAGAATCCGATACCAGTCTTGAATGGAAGTCGTCTTGCGGATTAGTTGCTCTCCCCTATCCAGTCGGCTGGCTAGGACATCGAATTGAGCAAGAGTAACATCAGCGACGCCCAGATCATAGGACGATTCTGGCAACATTCGTTCGCCATATACTACTGGTTGAAGATCTCGTGTGACTTGGACAACTGCATAGACGTAATTCCCAGATAACGAGGACAGTGTGACTGTGTGCAGCGGAGAGGCGGGCGTTGACTGGATCGATGGAGATGTGTGCGTGGAATCCAATGATCTAGGGGACTGTCGCCATGGCGGTGCTGTTAGAGCACCGGGGTGTAAAGGGTTACCCTGGGGCAATGTCAGAGATTTCCAGTACGTTTCAATGGCACCGCCGACTTCCAGGGTGATGCCTTGGAATGGAGCAATGACATGGATAGAGAAGCTAACCTAGATGTTAACGTCAGTCGTGCAACGGAGAATAGATTGGGTGCATACCTCGCCAATGCTGTGCAGGCGGTGATCCAGGATGGATAATGTAGTGAAACTACCATCGGAGGAATGGAAGAAGGACGGATGAGCCACAGCACGGCCGATTGTTTTGGTGCCAAAGTTCGGGTAGATCGAAAATTCCAGGGTAAGGTCTTTCAAGCTAGATGCCTGGAACATAAACGTATCATAATATGTTTGCGGTGGAAGCGCAATAGTGTACGGAGGGGCGTTGACTCCGGGACCCGCAGTGATGACCATTTTCAGTCGGTTTGGGGTAGGCAACGATACGCTTTGCGCTAAAATCGAATCCGACAAACGAGGATAAACTTTGACACCCTTTCCAGGCCGTCTGTGGTCAGGAGCAGGGGGAGATCCCACGGTGATTACCACCAAGTAATTCTTGTCGAGATAATTATGGCCATAGACTCGATGTGGCATAATGGGCGGAGGCAAAGAAAGAGATGGAATGGAATCGGGGTCGTCGACTCGCATGTCACTAGCAGTCCGCGGAAGTGTAGGAAGGTGGTGGAACGGGACGGTGTAGGGCTTTTTGGGCATCACTTCGAGAAGTAAATCAACGCATGCACGATGGCCGTACCACGCTGCGTAGTGTATCGCTTGGTGGTCGAGCTCGTCAATTCGATCCACCCGAGCTCCGGCTCGGAGGAGAATGTATAGGCACGAAGCATGCCCATTACGCGCAGCATGAAAGAGTGGTGTCCATTCGTGATACTTGTCCGGAAGATCCCACCCGTCTTGGTCTAAGAGTAGTTTGCAAACATCCGCATGACCTTCGCGAGCGGCGAGGTGAATAGGAAACTGTCCGTTTGTGTTCGGAACACACTTTACCCCTTCCTTTAGCAACAGTGAGACGACGTCCGTGTACCCGTGTTGACTTGCCAGGGATAAGGGCACTGGACTTGATGGGGATGGTGACTGTAGGGTGATGCCCTGGTCGCATATCAAAGCCTGCACACATTCGGCACTACCCCTGAGAGTTGCATAGACAATAGGGCTGCAATTATCCACGTCGAGTACGTGCGGTGGAACGCCAGCTTCCAAGAGTCGCCTGCAAACAGCCGCGTGGCCATGCATAGCCGCATAATGCAGAGCCGAACGCCCGTAGACGTCTAGCTTTTCCTTCTGTGACCCCTGTTCCAGACACAAATTCACAAGGCGCAAGGAACCGGCAGCTGCGGCCTCGTGAAGACATGTCCGCCCATTGATGTCATCGATGAATCCGAAATCGAAAGGTACCTCGACGCTGGTGAGAACAAAGTCTCCAAGCTCTGAAGGAGCGTCGACAATGACCTTCCAAAGCACTCGAGTGACGTGGGCTTTCCCCCCATCCTGAAGACCAAGAATATCAGAGTGCCGCACTAAATCTTTGATGGTTGCCCTGTCGGAGTTCTCAATTGCCTTTTGTAAGTCAAGTTCAAGCTCGCGCAAGGGGCCAGTATACATGTTTCGCTCAATGCTGAGCTGGAGGTCTAGGACATTTTGAGTAGCAGCCCCTTCGAATTTGAGGCCGGTGGAGAGATTGGTGAGGTCTAAGAGGCTTGCTGCCACAATGTCCGAGAAGTCTGCGATGAGCTTCTTGTGTGTAAGAGACGGCGAGCAACGTGAAGGTGTAAATCACCTGTCTGTTAAACACTGGCTGAACCTCAACCTGACGAGCAAGATAGAGTTCTTTGGTCGTAGACCGTGAGCGTTTGTCCCACTTCTTCAGGATTTTTCGGAAGCCCGTCGCATTGATCTCCACAAAATGCTGCGTGCATCATGTGGGTGATTATTCAACGTAGAGAGTCACGGTGATTACCTGCAATTTGCCTAGATCCCTTTCGAGCAGACGGAACCCCTCTTCGACGGCAATCCACTCGACGTGATTCATCGCTGAACCAACTGTGGCATCCGGAAGACCCCTCAAAGCCGCCGCGCGCCGCTTGGACAGGAGGGTTTCGAGACGTAGTTTTAGCTCTGCTTCCTTTTGGAGGTAGAATGTGTTGATCTAGATTGACACCCAAACCAGTCAGTTTCAGCGCGAGCAGTAATCGAAGCTGGATTCGCGTGCCTTTTCAAGCTCCCGTTCCAGCTTGAAGAAAAATGCAGCTTTGTGAGCCTGGAAGTCAGCTCCTCGGTCGTTGTCCTGCCCAAGCGAAGAAAGGATGGATAACTGGTTCGGATCGTCGGGAGAGAGATCAGCTGGAGTGTCAGGTGAGGAAGCCATCGCGATCGCTGTGCTTCCTGTGGGATTCAGAAGATCCGCAGGCCGGACGCCTAGTGCCAAAGCAGCAGCCTCCGAGGCAGGACGATTGGCTGCCAGAGAAGAAATGATCTTCTTGAGGAACTTGTAGTCGAGATAATACGCAGACCATCCTGGGACCTGTTCTGATTGGATCTGCTTTCCAAACTGCGAGACGAGGGTCAATGTTTGGCACGACGGTTGTCCACAGGCTAGAGGACGGGCTGACCTTCATGTCAGGTATATCATCAAGTCAAGGAGCACCGTTCAGGCCATGCTGGCTATTTCCAAATAAAAGTGAAAACAAGAAATCAATGACACTTTGGAGACAGCAGCAACTACTGATAGATTGTCGGAGAGTCATGCACGTGCGTCGTCTATAGTCGTCGCAGATCACCTCGAGGCCAGTCCAAGCATGCCCGCGACGTTTACTTGCCAGCCAACGTTCGGTAATCTCAGTCAACTACAATCAATTAATCAACGTGGACATCGATAACGTCCAGCATGCACTACAGGTACAGTTGTCATCCCCCTGCCAAATCAGATCAGACTTCGACAGCCGGGAACATGTACAAGTCATCAGCTTGGGGCGTTGCTCAAATCAGCACTTTCCTCATCTGCCAAGCCTTTGCAGGCAATAACGTCACCGGGCACTTGCCGTGTTGCTCAACGTGGTCATGCGCACAACGATAGCAAAAAACGTAACCAGATGGCAAAGCAGTCGCATTGTTTATAGGGTTTTGACACAACGGACAATGCCCAAACATCGTGCCGTCCACAGGTATTCCGCGAGGGTGTGGTGGGAGCATCCGAGGCGGTGGGACAGCCGGACCGAGGGGAGACATCGACAAGGAACGTGCGGGGGATCCCGGAGAGTACCACCACTCTAAAAACTTGACGAAGAAGATGGCCGTCGGCAAGAGAAGCCTCAAGGAGTCAAGGACAAGTCGTGGAGTATTCATAAGAATCCAGGAGAGTTGTTTCAGAACCCCGCGCCTGGCTTGAGGAGTAGCACTCTGCACATGGCCAGTCGCAAGCTGCCAGCAGGAAATTAGCACTGGATCGAGGCGGGATAGGTAGCGGGCGTCACACTCACAAAGTCGTCCGCATTCAACCGGCGTAAATCAACTCCTATCCACGCTAGCCATGGACGATAGAAGGGAGTGCGCTCAAAGAGATACGCCACATTACAGGCAAGCAACCACAGCTCAAACGAAGTGTTCACCCAAGGGAAGGTCTTTTTGTACGCTCGACGCCAACGTCCTACTAGAGACTGTATTGTGTCCATGAGCACCATCACATCTGACGCGGAAATGGCATACGTCGTCTGTAACCGCTTGTATGCGACGACCGTCGCCGACATCCTCTAATATATCTGACGGGACGCCTCCTCCTAGTTGTTCATAATAATCATATGTCTTGGCTCTGAGATACGGGATAGCGACCTGTGTAGAGTCAACAAATATAGTCTGATGACGTGGGCGGGCAGACCAAGAAGAATAGGGATTGCCATATATCTTTGTCCCTGAGCTTTTCTGCAATAGGCGCACCATTAACTGCAGCGGTTGCCCTATCTGTGGGTGTCCAAGGATGCCTGCGTCTCTTGAGGCCATAGAAGTTTTCGGCAAAAGACGCGTCTGGGGTGGATGAGGAGTGTTTTGATGCGAGGCTAGGAGACTCACTGTGGTTGTGGAGATAGTGTCGCTCGACAAAAAACATGACGATGGCATAAAACTCGTCGTGTCGGTTCACAATTTTGAGGAGATATCGCGGGTAGCGTTGTGCAAAGACCTGAACGACAGGCCTGAGATGCATGGCCAGGTGAGTGAAGAGGTGGTGCTTACCGCCAGGACATACTTGAGGGCTGGCTGGAGAAGGTCTCTGAGCTGCTCCTGGGCGATGAGCTCAAAGAGGGAGGGTTTGCGGGGATCACCGCCAATGTCATGGAGGAACTCCATCAACAGGAGTGAGAGCACGTGATACTTTGAGTTGTGTCATGTGACGTCCTGTGTGTAGTATAGTGGAGTACTACCACCACTGGTACTGGTACTGGTACTGGTAGCTTAGGGCACGTCCGGACGGTTGCTTTCGACGGTCGTGTTGGCTGTCTCGTTGTGGTTGGTGACTTCGGGTTCATTTCCCCTCTTTCTCCGCAACCCTGCGCCAAATGTTCTCGTCCATACATGCAATGATGCCTTCTGACGCCGACATTGCAAACCTGACACTCAAGGAAGAGAGCAGCTACCGTTTTTCCTCCTTCTCAGCGAGCGACGCGGTCACCCTTGGCCTCTCCCTCCGCAAACGCTTCCGCGGGAGCTCTCGGCATGTCAAGGGCAAAGGCATGGTCATCTCAATACAGACCATTGCAGGCCACACACTCTTTGCGTGCACAGCGGGTGACCTGGGCCATCCTTCTGGGGAGGGTGATGTCAGTCTGGATAGCTGGGCATGTTTGGAAAGCATGATCTCAGTCGTCAAGCGCACGAGCCACTCGAGCTACTACGTCGAGAAGGGCATGAGTGCGATGGGCAAGACCGCAAAGCAAATGGGCGTCGAGGGTGAATTCACAGTTCGCGGAGGAGGTTCGTGTCTATCCGCTCAATTGGTGTCGCAAGCTCATCCGCTTTGTCGTTCAGCATTTCCAGTCTGGTTGGAGGTGAGCATGACAACTCGTAACGCTTTGATAGCAACTCAACTTTAATCGACAGAATGCGCCTTGTTGCCCTATTGCCGTGGCAGCCTGTTACTCAGGCTCGAGTCAGGAAGACCATAGAGTAAGTCCTTGCGTTGTGGCAGCACAATCCATTCACGAGGGGCCAACTATGTAGCTCATATCAACAACCATTCGGGATTATGTGCACAAGAAGCAAGGTCAATCTGGTACTCGGCTCTCCATTGCCTCGTCAATTCTGCAGTCAGAAACGCCCGTCCCAACGCTGGCAAATCAAGAACACAGGGACAGCATCGCGGTAAGCTCCTACGGCCAGTCTGAGGTTCGGTACGTTCACCAGGAGAAGGCTTGGGGCGGGGAATTGGCGTCGGAGCACATGCGGCCCCACACACCATTCGAAGATGATCACGAGGCATGATTCATGTACAGTAGACGGAAACGGGGTGAATTAAGGAGTAGAAACATGTCATTATCAGTCGAGGCGCGGCAAGGCAAATGGGGGACAAGGTGATGTCATACTTGGTCTGACGGCGCCTCTGCATCTTGTTGGTACGGTGTGCCTAGTACCCGAATGGCCTCTGCAAAAAAAAAAAAAAAAAGTGTGGGGAGAAGCCAATGGCAGTGGATGAAGTGACACACCATGTCTAAGGAATATCTGGCGTTGACCAGAGGGAGAAGAGGGGTCTGCATTTGGGTCGGGATCGCGCAGTTCGTAGTTGGCCTCGACGTAAACTCTCGAGCCCTTGGCTAGCGTCCTAAGGTAGTTATTCTGAGTGGGATTGAAGGACACGATGTGGTGCCAGGTGACGCCATTTTCCAAGCGAGCTAGGAGTCGTATTCAGAGAGGGGAGCATGGCGAATGTCAGGTAAAAACATACTACCATCGGGGTTCGGCGGAGGAGGGGGGAAGTTGGAGGTTGCGACGGTGTACCTAGAAAGAGGATAAGGGGAGAGTGTGCAAGAGAGAGTAAGACTGACGAGATGTATTCCTTGTCGTTCTTAGTTGTGCGAAGTTCTGGTTCCTTGCCTAGACGACCGACGAGGACAAGCTTAGCAAGGTCGTACGACCAGGCCGGAGTGGAAGAGAATGCCTGGTGCAAGATGAAAGGAGACAGGCCTGGACTTGGAATGAGGACCTACACGCCGTTGTACGAGTCTTGTAGTAGACCGGAACATGGTCATAGTAAAAGATGCCCCGCGTGTTTGAGCGTATTTGGAGGGGGTCATAACACTCATAATCGCCTTGGGACGATTTCATCTACACAGGCAATGTCACGACACAGGCTCGTACGAAACATCGACATTCACGGTCGGTTTCATCTCTCTCATTCGCAGCTTTCTCTCTCACCATCACGCCATCAGCCGAGCTGGACGATGCAGCGCTCGACGATGACGGTGATGAGATGACAGAAGAGCAGCTCGGTTCGTCTTCCTCTCGCTTCCCCTCTTCCAGGCTCATCCAAGTCCATATACAGCTCTAATGGAGTCTGGGCTGGAATACATCAGAATCAGAGTTGGTGACGAAGCTACCTCTGGCCTTGATGATGGCATCATCAGAGACACCCTTTGGCAATTCTACTTCGACGTCAACCAGTCCATCGCTTGGCTATTCGGTTTGTCGTCTTCCTGTCATCCAGATAGGCCCTTCTCACTCTTCCCAGAGGAACAGGAACGTAGAGCTGCCGCGAAGGAACGCAAAGGTAGGACATCGCATCTTCTCTTCTTGTTAGCGTAGTTTGCTTTTGCTCCTTTTTCTTCATGATGTTACTTCTTCCCATTCTAAATCCCACTGGTGGTCCCGCTTCCGCCGTAAAGGAGCACAGCAAGGTACATATCGCTGTCATCCCTACGTCCTTCCGTATTTTTTTTTTGCGTTGTGGAACCATGTTTACTATGTTCATTGCCATTTTAGCGCCTCAACATTCCACCAGTCCTTCAGGACACACTCTAGAAGACTTGGAGCGCCCACGCGTTCCTTTGATTGTCTTGGCACAACAAGGCCAATACCAGCCCGATTACTATCCGGCTCCCCAAAGCCTCGGCTATGGTCAGGAGGCCGATCCGGGCGATGTACCCTCCGGTTTGATGTCACCCGATCGTCATTCCCGTCTCAGCACGATAACGGAACTTACCGAGCGTACCGAGCCATCCAGCCATTGGCCTTCCAGACAGCAACTGGTGGCAATGAATAATCCCCGCGCACTGTCCTCGAGTGACACGATCTCCTCCTATGGGAAAGTCATTGGCGAGTCTTGTTGCACGCATTTCACTACGGTTCCACTTAAACTATCCACAGAGCGCTCCTCAGACTACCCTCAAATTGGTGGTTATCCATACCATCCCGTTGATCCAAACAGGATACCCCCTTCCCCCTCACCTTCAGCCGTGAAACGCCTTTCAAGTTACGACTCCGCACCATCGCTTCGCACGCCGACGGAATCAGAGGTTCAATCCGAGCCACCAAAGTCACCTCCGCACGCGCCTAGTATACTAATGCCAGCAGCGGATAACATACCAGAAATTCCGGACTTCACATCCAAGTCCAGCGAGAAGCCGCCTCCGCCACCCGAGAAGGATATATTACGACATACTCAACCTACAAAACGCTCCAAGCTTATGGAGCTAGCAAGCTCGCGTGCCAGCACAATATCTAGTTCTCGATCCTCGGATTTGGACACGACCTCTGTCCTTACGTATCCGGCTCTGCGACCGTCTGCTGAGTCCTGGCTCTCGTTGGCTTCACATGCCACAACAGTCAAGCCAGTCCCATCAGAGGTCTCTGAGCAGTCCTTGCCATTGCTAAAGACACCTCGCACTTCTGAGAAGTCGACACCTACAGCTTCAGTCAAGTCGTTGCCTTCCATCAAACCACCATCCACCACAACCTCATCCATGTCTTCCCATGTGCGCAAGGCGATACAGACTGCCATGGATCTAGAGGCCCACGACCGACAGACAACGGGAGGGAAGCAGGCGGATGAGATGTCTGACGTATCAGTCTCCACGGCCAAACCAGGGAGGCACACAAACCAGAGGGGCATACCCCGCTTACCCATCCCTGATGAACTGCTTACGACACGCAGTGAGTCAGATACGAAAGCACGTCCTCAGTCCAAACTAGCAAAACTAGCCCAAGCCAAGGCTAATACCCATGCTCTTGTTCCATCACCCGTTCCTATGTCCCCTCCAAAGGAACTTCCCAGACCACATACGGAATATCTCATTCCTATCGCGAATGGGGCAACAGCAACGACTGCGATAACGACATCATACCAGTCTCTCCAGAGTCTCTCGACGGCGCAGATGCTCGAGGCGCCCCCATTGGTTCAGATGCCTGACGCGGAAACTCGGTCCTCGAAGTTGGCATTAAAGGTGAAGAAAGCACAATCTAAATCACCATCCCACTCAAGTGCCATCGATGACGACGGCTCACTCCTGTCACCACCCCCTCTTTTCCTGCCAAGCCCCTCCCGCTCCCGTGCGTTACCCTCGGCCTTCGCTTCCTTGCTTCTCAGTGATTGTCTAACATCCTCCGAAGACAAGGACAAGGATACTAAATCTCCAAAGTACGGAAGAGAAGAGCCGAGCATCATCGATATGTACCAGGCATCACTCTCTCGAAGCAAATCAACACTCGATTGCGAACCAGAGCAAAAAAAGCGGAGCCGGACAAACCCTCCTACTTCCCCAGACCTGGGGGTCCGGTCTACCTCTTTCGCATTTGACGTTCCGAGTCCTGATGACATCGTCTTCAATGCCCGTCGTGGAACCGCCTTGGTGCAGCGGCAGTGACGCACTGGTTCACGACGTTTATTTGAATCCTTTTTTCCTTTTAAAGTTTATTTTTCTCTATTTCGTTTTAGTTTTGTTGGCAGGTATTAGTAGATGTGCACCTATATCACTGTTGTTGTCTTTCAATGGAGTCTTTTGTGCTAATTTTGTTCCTCACTCCAGCCGCAAAGGAGCGCGAGAAGTCACAGAAGGCTACTACTCAAAAGAAGGCGTCGCAAACACCATCTACCTCAGGCTATAACACCCCGACTTCCCGGGCGATGTCACCCATCGGATCACCCATTGGAACACCAAAGAAGAAGAAGGGCTCCAGTTTGCAGCCTGCGAGGAAGTCGGGAGTGACCACCCCTGCCAGGACGAACAGCGAGGGATTGAATCAGATGTTGCTTGACCTTTCAGCAGTGGGTTTGCTGACCCAGGAAGACGGGTCTCCTAGAAGAGATGAGCCTGTCCCCAAGGTAGCGATGGATAGGGAAAAATTATTGGAAACAGCAAGGAAAGAGCTCCGGGCAGTTGGTCAAGGTGCAAAGAAGGGTGTTAGCTTGGTAGTTATTGGTAAGTTGAGGGACGTAACCTGAACCTTGTGCATCTCATTATTCTTGAAGGTCACGTTGACGCTGGCAAGTCAACATTAATGGGTCGACTACTTTATGAGCTTGGACGTGTCAACGAAAAATCACGTCATGTCAACGAGAGGGAAAGCAGCAAAGCTGGGAAAAGTAGCTTTAGCTGGGCCTGGGAACTGGATGGGACAAAGGAAGAGAGAGAACGGTCTGTCATCGTTGGTTGTCTGTGTTTGGTGGTTAAACACCTGCTATTTACAGGGGAATCACCATGGACATTGCGATACAGTCCCTTCCGACGGCGAATCGACAAATAACGGTCCTAGACGCCCCTGGGCATAAAGATTTCATTCCAAATATGATATCAGGGGCATCGCAGGCTGACTGCGCACTCCTCGTGGTCGACGCTGCGACGGGAGAGTTTGAGGCAGGTTTCGAGCGTGGTGGACAGACCCGCGAGCATCTGGTCCTTGTGCGAAGTCTTGGAGTGTCACAGGTGATCGTCGCGGTGAACAAGCTGGACCAGGTCGGTTTTCGCGGAACAAAAGACATTGGACGCGACTGATAAACATGGCTCTAGGTCAACTGGGAACAAGCCAGATACGAGGAAGTGTGCGAACATCTGAAGACATTCTTTGGACAGTCGGGATTTCAGTCTTCAAAAACAGGCTTCGTGCCGGTCGGCGCGATTCTTGGTGTGAACCTTGTGGAACGAAAAGCCCCTGAGGCATCTGTGCTATCCCAATGGTATCAAGGACCAACCTTGGTGGATCTTCTAGATAAATTGGAACCTCCGGCGCGAGACATCGAATCGCCTTTGCGATTGCCAATCTCGAACATCTTCAAGGGGCAAAGTTCGGGAATTGGGGTCACTGGCCGAATATGTGGCGGAATTATTCAGGTCGGAGAACAATTACGAGTTCTCCCCGGAGACGAGATGGCCGTCGTCAAATGTAAGGACGAGACACGTATCACGACGTTTTCTAATGATACGGTAGCAATTGATCTCGACGAAAGAAGTGTATCTTGGGCCGCTGCTGGGTCCAATGCAACGCTCTACCTGACGGCCATCGACCCAATCCATCTTAATATCGGCAGTGTCCTCTGTCCGCTGAATGATCTCGTTCCACTTGCGACCTGTTTCAGCGCGCGCATCATTGTTTTCGATACACAAATTCCTATCACCAGTGGTGCTTCGGTTCGTCGTCTTGCCATGCCATTAAGTTGTTAACAGAAAACGGATCGTTAGGTTGAACTTTTTCATCATTCCCGAGACGTTCCTGCCACAATCTCGAAGATGGTTGCAAGTCTTGACAGAGCAACCGGTTCTGTAGTCAAAAAGAACCCGCGGTATAGTGTTTTCTTTGGATGTAATATCTTGGCTGAGCATGACAGTAGTGCCTTGACGAAAGGAATTTCTGCGGAAATCGAAATCACTTTACGAGGTGACAATTTCCCCGGTACTGGAGCAATCCCAAGACCCATTCCTATTGAACCGTTTACTGCGAACAAGGAGATGGGTCGTTTTCTCTTGAGACGAGGTGGTGAAACAATCGCCGCTGGTAGGGTGTCTATGTTCTATGAACCTCTTTCGCTCAGATGTACTCAATCATGACAGGAATCGTGTTAGAAATTCGCCAATAAAGTTCGCAACTGATGAATTGAATTCTATGCCGCACAAAACATACACGGTCTACGTGTCTGTACCAAAAATACCAAAAACATGAATAACCTGCGAGTATGATAAAGTTAAGTCTAGGATGATAGTGATGCGTACGGTGTGCGTTGTTCAATGTCAAGGAGAGCATAGCAGATCATTATCCAGACGTGAAGGTATCCAATGACTAGAAACGACGTAGCCACAAAGTTTTTAGGAAGTATGAGAAGCAAGCTTAGTGCCTATTCTTCTCCTTTTTCCCTTGTTTTTCATGGCCCTTGTCAAATATGTGTTTAATCCTCGCAAACAAGGACCGCCGCTTCTTATGGGTCAGGGTACTCGAGGTGGGAGTAATGGCATAGCCGACAGAAACAGGTGATGTGATTTGCTGGCAGTGAGCCTGTGCTTCGATGGGATCCAGGCGATGCTGTTTTGTAGTTGATTCTGAGACCGTAACGGGTGCCGGAGCGGGTGGGGCATCAAGGAGATTGGTGGATGCAGGAGTAGCTTGAGCAACCTGGTGAGAACGATTGGCCTGTGGTGCTGCAGACTCTAACGGCACAGATACGACCTCTTCCGCGGTCTCAGACACCAAAGCTGAGGTGGAGAGCTCCTCCTTGGTAGACTGAATGTGCGTATATGTCGAAATATTGTACGAGTCATGTGTCTCTTTGCCTTCATCGACTGACGGAAGCGGTGCAGAATCGTTGATAGGAAGCGTGGAGACATCAATGACAGGTTCTGCAAGTGTCTCCGAAGCTGGAGAAACATGTCCTTCCGTAGCCGCTGCCGTATTCTACGCAGACGCAAAGGTTGATACTCAGTTATAAGAGGAAAACAGAGGGTAACCTCATACCAATATCGACTCGCTTACAGGGGTGAGACCCTCCACAGTGCTGTACGGGATTGGAAGTGGGAGTGACCCCTTCATCGGGAGGGGATCAGCTGGAGTAAGAAATTCGACGGCCGTCACCATGTTCTCGACGTCGCCGTATGGGTCCCTGAGAGGAATTGACAGACGCGCAGGTAGGACGTGAGCAGAAACCTGAGGAGGCCTTTCGGGTGTTTGAAGGACATTGTTAACATTTCCATGCCCGTCATCCTCTTGAGGCTGGTCCTCCCGACATCGCCAGTGACCATCGACGATGAATTTGTACGTGACCTTTTGGCCCCACGGGACTTTCACGGTACCGGAAAACCCCGCATCGCCTCTAACCAAAGGAATGGAAGCCGACCACTGCGGGAAGTGAGCGGAATGAGAAAGTTTTGTGCCAGATGGGTGGTATACTGACCTGGTCGAATGTGCCAGTCACGATCACGTCTCTTGGGCCCAGGGATGGCCTGAGCGGAAGAGGTTAGGTGAGAGGGTATGTGGTGTCTCGAACGCACTTCTTACCAGACGAGCTCGACATCATGAAGATCTGCAACGCTCATTGCCTTGGACGTCGCCGCAACCGAAACTGAACCGACCAACCCAAGACTCAGCCTGTATTTGTACTTTGCACACATTCCGTAATAATCACACCCTTTCCATTCTGCGGAAAACTTAGCTACTACATAGTAAGCCTCAAGTACACAACGTGTTCTTCGTCAGCACGGAACAAGACAGCCACACTTGCTCGTTCCCTATCCAAAAACCTCGCCTACTCCATGAGGTATCGAGACCACAATGGATCTGAGGTGTCAGTTGCCACTACCCTCTGCACCAACACCCCGGAAAGCTGCCTTCCGACTCCTGCTCTTTCTTGCCCGCAGCTGCGCATGTTGATCCTGCTGACCTGGTGGTGTGAAGCCCATGAAAGTCTTTGCGGGTCCTCCTGTTCCATACACAAGACCGCTTTCTGTCTCAGATATGGCTGTAACCTGCTGAGCATCCGAGTCAAGGAAGACGATCGGCATGGGAGATTCGCATGCGGTGATGCCAAGTTGTTGGCAGTAATATTGAACAGCCGTATGGAATGCATTTCTTCGTGCGTTCCTCAACCCCCAGTCTCTACGGCGCAATGTGCGTGAGATCCTCATGAGAGCCGTAAATCAGGTCCCAACACTTACTGCCACGTCCTGAAAGAAAATCATTTTCAGAAGTAGAGCTGACAACATCCTAGCCAGTTACATACGAGTTGTGAGGAATAGTGATAGTGATCTCTAGATGACGCTGAAACGAAATACTTTGCAATGTGATTGATGTTGTTGGTTGGAACCATCGATTCTCTTCCGTTGCAAGCCATTCATTGAGGCGGGCCTCAAGTGCATCCAACTTCTCCAAGGGAGTACGCCAGGCAACCTGCATTGTGAGTGACTCGGCCATTTTCTGAAGATCACAATCAGTCAGATGTCATGGCGAACAAAATGGCCACATGCATCACTCCGGCGAACATTTGTTCTGCGCGCCTTTTGTGGTCAGTGAACGAACACCATATGCATGAGCAGACTCACACAAACTTCGTGAAGAGTTGGCTGTTGGAGTAGTATGTCTCAGTACCATCCGATCGAACAAACACTGTCTGAGTGGCGGGATAAGTACACAAAGAAAAAAGAGAAAAGACGGTAGCTAGTAGCGTACTGCAAACAATCCCATCTTCTTCACTATCAAGTTGTCAGCTACAGGGACGTTAGCCCGACATCATCAATTTTTATTCGCGACGCCTCACTGTCAATAAAACACCGGTCACCCGTATCAAAAGGGCTAGAATAATGTCGGCCTCGAAGAACACAATAAAGTGAGATGAATGAACGCACTGCGATACAAACAGGAACATTATGGCATCGAACATGTTGCTGGCTGCATTTTTGAAGACGAAACTCGCGGCGATCCCCAGCGAATACATGCTGGTCAATGACTGAGTGACGTTGAGACCAAACACGCTCAGTGAGATGAAAAACAATATGATGAGGGCAAATAACAACAATATTCGGTCAAGCGTTTTGAGAGCTACCCTGACATCACGTATACTTCGCGATAAGAATTGCCGTTCCTTGTAAATGCGTAGGATGGTAGCCTTGATGTCAGATCGGGTAATGTCGCCGTTGTTGTCTTCATCAAATAAGCAAAAAGCTTCATGAGCTTCCTCTGGAGTAGCGAATGCGGGCTGGATGTCTGCTGGCATCAAGTAAGTTCTGTGGCGATCGCGGAACGTCTTGTAAATAGTCCGGGCTAGGCGCTAGAATAAGCAAGATCAATTACTGTGCCTCTACATGACCGAATTCTTACTATACCTTGGCTTCTGGGACTGAGTTGACATTGAGCCTCAGCCAGCCCAAATCGTCGTCGTCACTCTTCATGTGATGGGCATCATGCAACACTGCCGATTTGATCGCTCGCGCGGCTAGGATAGCTGGGTTATGCTCTTCCTGTTGGGATACGTGCTGATCAACGGCAGGCTTGCGTGAGGGAGGGTATTCATGAGAGGCATCCTGCTTATCATGAGATGGATTCAAGACTGAAGCACTCGCAGGAGTCCTAGGATCTTCTAATTCAGGAGAGTCTAAAGGAACATCGTGAGTTGATCTCTGCTTCTTTTTGCCTTTGTTGTCCTCGGTGTCCGCATCAGTACCATCATCGCAACTATGAGGAACATGTTCATCGCGTTGGCGATGATTAGAGTCTTTTTCGTTAAAAGGATGGATAAAACCAAGACTGAACAAGCTGTGAGCGGCGCCAGACCAGTCGTGGCGATGCCGAGTGCGAGGTCGATACTTGCGAAGCTTTTCAATGACACGAAGGCCGCGTTTCACGTCTCCAAGACGCTCTTTATAAGCAGTTCGGTGGAATGAGAGGGCTGCCAAACGAGATGGGCTTAGAGTGCGAGTATTGGCAAACTCTTTCCGTACCTATAGCATGAGCCAACATCCTTTGAGCGGATATTACGAGTACTGCAAAGAAGAGAAATTCAACTGCTTGAGCAACCTGTGGGTATTGTTAACTCCTTGTACTTGAAAAAAAAAAATCCAGGAGGCTCACGCGATTAGTGTATGGAGCAAAACTGGTTCCGCCAGCGCCGCCGTTGTACAGCCCAAATATGTTTTGAAACAAAACGACCCAACTGAGCCATCCGCTAACGCCGTATAACACAGGCTTCAAGGTATCTTTGATTGAATCGTACAATTGAATGTGGGACTTGATATCCTCGGAAACATGACCCCATGAGATGGATATCAAGATGCGCGTTACTGCGGGTATGATGTCTATAATCGTTGCAAGGCCCCATGATATGACGACATTGGCTGCAGCCCAGAAGAGCCACGCCCTGATGTTCAGGTCCACATAATGTCGGTAACTGGTGGGATGTGGCTTATACCAAAGGAAATGGACGAGCATGGCGGGCGCCAAAAGGATGCCGGCAAGGATGGCAGAGCCAATCAGCGAGGAAAACAAGAGAGTAAACAGGCTGGAATGGCGATACGCTCAAGGAGGTTTATGCGCAGGGGATGAATGAACGGACCGAAAAAACGACCAGCGCCTCGCTCTGAGGTTCACCCCCATTTGCTTGCTGAACTTGGCTTCCTCGTCGGCCAGGTCCTCGTCGGCGCTCCAGTCGGAGTCTTGTTCTTCGTCTTCATCCTCGTCCGTACCTGCGAATGAAGAGGCGCGAGTGTCGAGTTTGGGGAGAGTATTGAGGTATTGCACTGAGGGTATATGGGCAATTTCCTCGGGGTAGTGAACAGCTGGTCTCGCAGACTGCTTTTGAGAGGTATCTGAGCTTTGGCTGGTCAGCTTGCCGTGGCTATTGGCAGGGGGCGGATCATTATCGGACATCGTGGTGGTGGGTTGAAGCAGGGGGACTCCAGGAGATTGAGCGGCTCGGTTGGCTAGTTGCGCAACACATGGGGTATGTCTCATTTGGTTTCAATGCTTTGCAGCTGCTTTGGTAACCAGATCTGCTCCACGATTGCACCGCCCGCCTCGTCTTACAACACTATTGTACCTTGTACCATGAGTACCGAGCTATCCATTGATCCAAAGGCGGTCAGAAAGACGGAACATGCCATAGCCAAGCTGACGAGAAGGGGCTCAAGCACACCGAAAAGTCGGGAGCCAAGGCTTCCAAGGTGAGTAGACAGAGGATCTGTGAGCAGGGCGAATAAGCGTCTGAAGAAGATGGGGTATTGGAGCGTTAGGTCTTTTCCCTCTGAGTCTCTCGTCGACGCTCTTGCGGATCCAGAGGCACAACCTTGATGTGCCGAGGGTGCGTGCAGACAAGCAAAGCAGGTCCGCGAGGTCGTCTCCCCCGGTGTGCATGAGGAGCAGGGTCGCAGGCTGGCAGGTCTCCACCAAGCTGAGATCGACGGTCGTACAGTAGTAGACGCATCTGCAGTCCGGGACCTGACGAAAGAGGAAAGCACTGCTTTGCATGTTTTCCCACGTCTGCATGACTAAGCGTCGGACATGTTTTCCAGTCGAGCTCGATGTTTCAGACGACGACCAACCATCATCCAGCGTCGGCCGCAGCGTCGTCGACGACACGATCCCAAGATCTCGACATGAACAAGAATCCGTTTGTCCCGCAACCATCTTTCAACCCGCCCCAACCACCTCTTCCTCCCGGTCCTCCTCCAGCAGGACCTCCCCCGGACTACTCTGCATACTGGACGGCTGCAGCAGCCCAGCACCAAGTTCAACACTCCTCGACTGCAGTCGCACCCGTAGCTTATAACCCACAATGGAACACCCCACAACCGCAACGACCACCTCCTGAACAAAGTGCATTATATGCAAACTATGGTTATGGCGGTCAGAACATGCACTGGCAACAAAGGCAACCTCAACAACAGCCTCAACATTATCAGTCAGTCCAACAGATGGCTCCACCCCCACCCCCACCTCAGTCCCAACCGCAATATAATCCTTACCAAGCTTCTGTCGGCTTTCAGGCGTACGTACCTCAGCCCCCCCAACCCATCATATCCCAGCCGACCTACCCACAAGCACATCAAGCGATTGCTCCCCCTCAGCCATATTTCCCTCAGCAACAATCCCAGCAGCCTCAACAATCCCGGCATAATCACGCAATCCATCACACACCCCCTCAGCATCTTCCTCCCGCCAAGCGACAAAAATTTGATGGTCCCGGTGCAAACCATCACCACGGTCAGCAACGTCCGCAGGGCCCACCTCCTCAGCCTCAGTTTCAGCCCCCACCTACTCCCCAAAATCCCATGTACGGCCACAACCAAGCCCAGCAAAGCGCGAACCAGGTACCTCTTGGTGGGAACAACAGAGGTATGGGTGGTCGTGGTGGTTCAATGAGCGCAGGTCGAGGAAGAGGCGGTTCCATGGGTGGCTCCCGAGGTGGGATGGGTGGTCAGCGCGGTGGTCGAGGCGGCGGCTCATTCGTGAATGGTGCTGGCGGCCGTGGCGGCCAGCAAAGTTCTTTGCGGAGCCACGGCTCACGAGGTGGATTTGGAAACAAACAGGATTTCCATAACCGCAGAGGTGGGTCGTTTAATCAACAACACCATCAAGGAAATGCTGGTTTTCGTGGAAGGGGGCAGGGCCATTCTTCAGGCCGTACCGCGCGGCAGGATGGATCAAATACTCAACTGGGAAATCGCGACACATTGTCTGGGAGCTTCGCAAGTAGTGGTAAGAAGGACGAGAATCGGCGCACTCTCACAGATTTTAAGATTGTGGGCCTGGAGATGCCCGAACTCGGGTGGACGTGGGGCGTACTTCCCTCAGCGGTCAAACTAGGGGGTAAAGAGGTGGCTGCTTCTCTCCTTGACTCTTCGCATGCTTTTGTCAAGGAAGAGTCGATACAGCCAGGTGATCTCTCGAGCGCGGAACGGCCTGATGCCGCACACAGGAGCGAGCATGCCGTTTTGGATGCGTCGGCCTTGGCCGATGTCAAGGCTGAGCCCCACGTCGGGGAGCAATCTTCACTCAGCTCCCCACCACCGTCTCGCATCCGCATTTATTTCCACACACCCGTCTCACCGGATGATTCGCATCCAATTCCGCACAATTCTTCTTATGCCCATGGGACTTCGCCTATGGACTCGCGCAAAGGCAAGCGCAAGAAACTTGAGGATGATGATGGTGACGCGGAGGAAGGCCGAGGGCGGCCACCTCCGCCTCGCGGAAGCCAGATGAGCGATACCGCTAGTGTTGACCTGGATGGAATGGGCCGAGGCAGCGCTGCACCGAGTGTGGCCGAGACTGCTAGTGAAGGCGATTGGCTCATGGCTGCTATCGCAGAGGACGATGGAGACATTGAGGGCAGTGCCCGTGGGGAGCATGCCGATGATGAGGACGACAACCAACTCCGTGTGAGCCGTGTCGAAGACCCTCACGTTGCAGTCAGTGAGTCGACCATACCTGGGCTTGGGGGCGACATTGTCAATGGTGAGTTTCCGACCGGTCTTGAATATCGCTGTGATGGATGCTTCCGAACCTGGATGGAGGGTTGTCCATCTAACTATCGGAGGCTTCTCGCGACTAACTCTTGCTCCCGAAGGCACCCTCATTGATGGGCATGGAACTGGTTCCTCTGGCGACGGTTGTGCTGCTGCTAGTCCTACTGTTGCCATCCATGATACTGGGGACCATGGCAGTATAGCAGCGGACAATGGTCCTGCATCGGCCCCGTCCCATCCGATTGCCAAAAATTGCACATCCTGTCCATCCCAAGGACAGCCTGATGTGGACCTTGCCTCCACGCTTGAAGATGCTGCAGAGCTTGCTGCTTCGGAGGCCGTACAGCCTCCACGTAGTGAGCTTGGGGCTGAGAATGGGAGTGAGACAGTGCCTAGTGGATGTTCTTCTTTCCTTGACCCGTCTCGTCTCGCTTCTCAATCTGCTTCGTCATTGAGTTCATCATTTGATGTTTCATCTAGTCGGGCTTCTGCACCTCCTCCCGTCACCCTTACACAATCGGGTGTACCTCGACTTGACAATAAGTCTATTGATCATATAGGACGTGCCCAGGATCCGATAGTCGAAGGTGTGGCCGACGTAGCAAGGACCGTTACTGCTCCAAAGCCATTACAATCTCACTCCTCGTTTGCCTCCACCATCGTGGACGACAGTCCAGACGCTGGGCTTTTCTCGCAAGAGGAAGAAATAATGACGCAAATCGAGGAGCTAGGTTTGCACCAATCCCAACCCATGAATGATCTTGCCCGTGACGATGATCAAGAACACCTCCCGGAGCCACCCGCTTCTCCCACATCTAACACGTTACTGTCGACATCGTCAGGCTCCACTTACGGCGAGCCATCGCATCAACTAGCTATTACCCAGCCGAAGAAAGCGAAGACTCCTTCTGCAAACCGTCTCTCGATATCGTACGCTGCGGGCAGTAGACGACTAGTTATAGACGCCGAAGTCGTCGAATATCTTCGCGTGTATAGAGCTGAAGGTCGGATCGAGGTATATATGTCTCTTCAGAAGGACGATGAGAGCCTGAAAGGTGTGCTGGTATGTATGGTTCCCATATTTAGTCTATGCAGGTACCAACAAACCCCAGGTCGAAGGGATTTCAGAGGCTACTAAATCGTACTCGCCGCTGCCAACTGTCATGGAGCCCTGCGACTCCGACGGGACGATACCCTCGTTCTCGAAAGTCTCGTTTCCATCTAGAGTACACCTCGTTGTTCATCTCGACACTGACCGACCTTTGTCTGAGCCCAAGTGGGTGAAGTCTGGGGACGTACAAGAGTGGCTGAAGAGCATGTTCGGACGTATGTTCTGGGTTGCCGGCGAAGCTGCCGAAGGTTGGGAGAAGAAGATCGAGGTTGCGGACCCTGATCCTGTTTGTGTATTTCCCATCGACTTTCGACTTTTCTGACTTTTACTTTCCAGGCTCCTACGATCTGGACTGTCCTTGAGGGTTGGGCGGTCAACTCGCCAGTAGGAGTCCAGACTGAGCGTCAACGCTTCCTCAAAACACACATGACTGAAGTGGACAATCTCTTGGAGATATTATTGCGACTTGTTCGTGGAGAACGTGCGACGCCTTTTTCTCAAACTGCACCTGCAATATCTGCGCCGAGTATCTCGGGTCCTCTTCTTGCCGCGTTTTCTCAGTCTTCAGCACACGGAGCACAGCAAACGCATGTGTCTCTTGCTGTGCTTGCGATGTTCTACATGACTGTCGAGTATGCACAAAAAGCGAGTGGCGAGAAGGGCAAGGGAGAGGTAGAAGAGAGGATCGGTGAAATAATCAGATGCTTGCCGTCGCACCTGATATACAAGAGTCTGGACGGCATATTCAAGGAGTGGCGGGCTGAGAAGAAGGGCACGCGATGAAGGCTAGATACTTGTAATCCTTCTGGTCTGTAACGTTTCTCTCTAATATTCCGACTCTGCGTCACGTGATGGATACAATCTGGAGGACGCGTCACCAGTCAATCTCGTCTATACGCTTCCTGAGCCGCCATTATGGTCTGTTCGCGTTTCGATCTTCTCGTTTCGCGCGCGATACTCAGCACATAGGCAGTTCAGAAACACATACGACTCCGATAACACTGTTTTCTCGCCGCAAGGTCGTCTCCACCAAGTTGAGTACGCACTTGAAGCCGTGAAGCAAGGATCTGCAGCCGTCGGCTTGCGATCAAAGACACATGCCATACTGTTAGCGTTGAAGGTGCGTATGCTCATGTTCCATTGGGAACATACGCGTTGATCATTCCCATCAGCGCTCGACAGGAGAGTTGGCTTCATACCAACAAAAAATGTTTCGAATAGATGACCACGTCGGTATTGCAATCGCAGGACTGACTTCCGACGCACGCGTTTTGAGGTGCGATAACATATCCTCTGTACAACCGACATGTTGGATCTAGAACGAGTTTCTAGTAACTTCATGCGGCAACAAGCTCTTAGTGAGCGCATGGTCTTCAATCGTCCCATGCCCGTAAATCGGCTGGTTTCTGCCATCGCCGACAGTGAGTTGACATGATTTCATTTTGAATATTCACGTCACACCTCTTGTACGGTTAGAGGCACAGGTAAACACCCAGGAATATGGACGCAGACCCTACGGTGTTGGCTTCCTCGTCATTGGACAAGATCAAACTGGGCCTCACCTTTTCGAGTTCTCACCCTCAGGGAACTCGTACGAGTACTTTGCCATGTCGATCGGAGCACGCAGCCAGAGTGCCAAGACATATCTAGAGAAGCACTTTGAGAGCTTTGCCGATTGTTCGTCTTTCTGACTACCTGGCCCCAAAATTTACTTACCCTTTCGCAAGGTACTTTAGAAGAGCTCGTCAAGCATGGACTGCATGCCCTCCGCGAGACGCTCCAACAAGATAAGGAACTCAACATCAACAACACTTCCATCGGCATCATTGGCCCGGCTGGCCTGTACGAAAGGCCTGCTTCTCCAGGTAAATTCCGTATAATCGAAGGGGAAACGGTGCAGCTGTACTTGAAAAGTATGGATGTGAAAGCTCCAGCGGATGGAACGGTTCCAGAGCCCCCCGCACCAACTGAAGACGTGCAGATGTCAGGTTGAAGACGTCGATATCCAGCGCTTCACTGTAACAGCATGCTTTCGGTCGAGAGGCAGAAATCATAAACCGTACACGCATGTTAGTAGGGAAAATGCTTTCAGATAGTTGAGTGAGGGTAGTATGCCTACATGGGCGATTCTAAGGGCATCGATCTTTTAAATTCTATGACTGAGTCCTTTGACTTCCTTCCCAGCACTTCGCCAAAGCTGAGCTGCCAAGCCGGGCCGGCGAAGTGCAACTAGCAAGTGCACCATCGTACTCAGCAATGCCACACTACCTGCCTGATGTGCAGCTGCAACGGGAACCGGGACGAGGTACAACAAAGTCGCCAATCCCAGCAGAACCTGAACGTTTGCCATCGCGAAGGCGGCGGACATCGAGATGCGAGCATGTGGTGGCAACAGGGAGCGAACAGCACTATGGCGACTGCAAGCGAAAAGGAGGCAAGTGCTAAGATATGTTGTCACTGCCTGGCCAAGAGTCAGAATCAAACATGCATTCGGAAGGAAGAAACTTGCAAGGATGCGATGGTCGAATTGAACAGTTGTGGGGTTTTCAAAGATGTTCCTCCACCAGATGTCGGAGCCATCTGGATCTTTAGCATAGGCAGTAGAGAAGAGTTCGTCCAAGGGTGGTGCAATGCGACCTCCCATTAGTGGAAACTCATTATATACTAGTCCAGCATCCAGGCCAGCTACGAAAGCACCTTGTATATTCACGTAAGGGCTTGTACGAATACCACTTGCCACCACCTACCAGATAGTGCAGTTAGAAACACAAGCGCCGTCAAAGCACGAGAGTATCGACTGAACCGCTTGACCACAGGGTTAGAGAGTACCTCCTGCCACGACATGGTTTTTGATCCGCTCCAGAGGCCACCGTGGGCATACCTCCAATCCTTGATGACCGCTAGACCTGTTCCGAACATTCCAGCATAAAGTAGGACGGCAGTGCCGAGGTGTGCGGCCAGGCGGTATTGGGAGACACGCGGAACCGCGCCAGGAGTGTGCATGATCGAGTCCTCAAGACCGGATTTGACCATGTACCATCCGAGAACCCCTTGGAAGCCGAGCAACAGTGCCATACCAGTCAGCTTGGTGGGCATTGAAGCAGCAAGTCTCTTCCTGACCACAAAATAAGACAGCGGAAGTACGAATACAATGCCGATGATGCGACCCAGGGCACGATGGCCCCATTCCATATAAAAGATATTCTTGAATTCGTCCAATGAGATTGAATGGTTTATCCTGTTCGAACGATTCAGCCGACTCTGGACAGATATGCTGCTCGAGAATACACTGACATCTTGAACTCTGGAGTTGCCTTGTATTTTTCAAACTCGACATTCCAGTCCTCGCCGTTGAGTGGAGGCACGATGCCAGTAATGGGCCGCCATTCTGTGATACTGAGACCGGACTCTGTGAGACGTGTGACACCTCCAACGACTATGACGGCAAAGACCAATGCAGATGAGAGGAGGAGCCAGCGGCCAACCGCAGGTGGTGCCAATATGGGTAGCTTTGCAGCGTCTGTTCCGAGCTGTACGGTGCTGGTGGACAGTGAGCGTGAGGTGGGGAACCGGAGAGCACCAAGTCCTTTGTAGCCCGTCTGGAATGAGGGGAGAGTGAAGCACGGGCGGGTTAGTGCCGGTCGCTGCAGGATCTGCGTCCTTAGGATGCCAGTCGTGGACAGACAGACGCCATGAAAGCCGCGAAGGGCTGGTCGAGACACGGCGCGAAGGACGTGCATCGGGACGGGGAGGGCTCAAACAACCCACTTTGACTACAGAACACGTCACGCAACTTGGGTTCCCACTGAACGACATGCTCTCATCGCTAGTAAGACGACTCGCTTCGTCCAGGTCAGCTCCGCAGGTCCTGCGACCACTGTCGACCCCTGCGTCGCAGTCCACCACAGAGGATACTATAGTCGCTAAGCTAACGGAGCGCTTCTCTCCATCCGAGCTTGCAGTGCAAGACGTTTCCGGTCAGTTGCCCAACGAACACTCGTAACACGAATCAACCCGTGCACCTAGGAGGATGTGGCTCGTTCTTTGCAATCAAGATCGCTAGCGACGCATTCAAGGGCCTGTCGACAGTGAAGCAACACAAACTCGTCACTGAAGTTTTGAAGCAGGAAATCCAAGGAATCCACGGACTACAGGTTGGTCCCAGGAGAAATGAACCAGCTAGACATTGACCGTTTGACAATAGATCAAGACAATAATACCTCCATAGCCCGGTGACGGAAAAACCGGATCCATACAGCCACTTGATGCTGCATCTAGTGTCTACGATTAGAGAACAGACGCAATGAATGACTTGCAGGCCTTCAGGTCTCACTCGTTCGGGAAACTGTCAGCAATCCCAGAGTTTATGTCTTCTCCCAGAACTGTCATGAGGAGGTGCCCAGATTATCGTGGCTTTCTTTGCACCAGTAAGAGTGAAATAGCTTCCCGACTATATCTCTCGCGATTTGGATTGTCCTCGACCTGCACGAGTTTGACGCGTACTGCTTCATAGAGAAACCGTAGTACATACCTCTTTCCAACTGAACTCTTTTTTGAGCAGTATGAAGAAGCGTTTATCCGCCTATAAGCGGTTATGAGCAGTACGGCATCAAACCAGAAGAACAGTGATACCTTTCGCCTCTTCTTGTAACAAAACAGTATTTCAGTATGCTCCGTCGCCAGTTCGGAGAGCGTCTTTACGAGGAGCGGAAATGCTGGCTCGAAATAAACGCAATCCGCGGCAAGAATCAGATCAGGTCGGGGTATCTCGAGAGGCAGCGCCTCTCCCCTGACATTGCGTAGTCACCATCGGCGACCGTAGAAATGGTTCACTTTGCTCACCAGTTTAGTTCCGAGACGACGACAGACGACTCCAAGTGATTGAGCTTCACGTTGGCACGCATGATATCTAGCAATGGTCTGTGTGGCCAGACCGAGTTAGTCATGCATCAAAGAGCCGCGGAGTGCTGACTGACACTTGGTCAGTGATCCAAACGTTTCCACCGAGCTTCGCAGCGACTAGCCCAACCAGACCAGTTCCGCTGCCCAGCTCGAGGATCGCTCTTCGTGCGCAGTACCTCTCTCCACGAAGGGCCAGATAATTTGCAAGCACCTGTGATCGGTTTATCTTCGAGGTTTATATCAGGGCCGATCGGGATGTCCGAACCTCCCCAGCAGGCCATGCAATCCCCCCGCAGCCGGGGGTTGGGTCTACTTTGAGCGCGATGTGTATATCAGTGGGGCGCTCGTGTCCTGGGTCGGAGAACGACAGTTGGACGAGTGTATTGTACGTCGATCGTGGTTGAGGGGGAGCGATGCACTGTGCATCGTCTCCGTCGCCTCTGAGATGTCGAAGAGGGTCAAGTGCGTCCAGGGCCTCGTCCGAGGCAATTTCGTCGGAGAAGAGCGAGAGAGCCGTCAGAGAGCCAGTGTCTGCTGGGGCAATGATCATGACGTGGCAGAGTGCAGGTCAGCTTCAAGGACTGGACGCAGTCTGTAGCGCTATGCCCCGAGCTGATCACCGTGATGCGGGGATTTGTTCGGTCCGTCGTGACGAACGAGCGGCCCGGACGTCGGCCGCTCTCCATTGGTCCTTCACCAACAATGAACACGGCACTCGCACTGTCCATCCGCACCAGTGGAGATACGCCGCATCGCCGCACTACCGATTCGACCCAGAGTCCGTACCGTAAACAGTTCGTCGGTGCAGCATCAGCAATCAGATGGGCACTGACAAGCGGTGTCGACGAGGAAACCGCGCTCAAGGCTCGCCCATATCTGTCCAGTCCGGCAACTATCCACGCTCCCAGTCCTCATATATTCGTCCGAGATGAGTATCCTTGTTCCATCGACGCTTCTCCGTGACCCATAGAGTGCCCTCACACACTCGGCCTGGCTGATCTTGTCCGTCGACCACTTTGAAATGGACAGCCCTCGCCCTCTCCCCGTGCTTGCACGTATGAAATCCCATCAAGTGAGGGGACCTCGCCCCTGTAGCTGGATACTGTCCTCATCCGACTTGCCGTTGGATGAGCACCCGGATATCTGGGCGTGGTCCATTGGAGAGTCGGGCTTGTGTCGGGGACGCACACTACGCTCAACCACCTCGAGCGAGGCATCAGACTCTGACATGTCGTCCTCGTCTTCGTCTTCGTCCTCGTCCTCGTCTTCGTCTTCCACCTAGTCCTCGTAAAAGTATTACTACTCTACATCTACT
>JBBPUK010000001.1:39678-87296 GCA_038094635.1 Tylopilus cervinicoccineus | reverse complement strand
CTTCGTCTTCGTCCTCGTCCTCGTCTCCCGTGAACTCGTCGAAATCACTCGTTGAATTCGGCGAAAAGCTGCCATCGTCTCGTCGCACACACAGACAAAAGCCTGCAGGACCTCGCCCTCCCCCCAATAGCCCATCATTACACTTTGACGTGCGTCCGGCGCTTTTGATCAACACGTCACTGCCCGCAACTGCGCAGCTTCGGTTTGAACATTCACCGGCTGTGGCACCCCTCCAAAGCGCCGATATGCTCCAATCGCCACAGATCCCTCCGTTCACGCCGACCAACTACCTGCTTGACTGGGATGTTATATTCGAGATATTAGGATGCTCCGAGGTGCCTCCAGACCGTACGAGAAGCTAGTGAGTGGATGCGCCGCCTTTATGCCGCTAGAGGGCTCATGCGATCCCGTTTCCTTGATAGATCCCCGTCTTGTCATGAAATCACAACACCGATTGATTCGTACCTCACACACACGACACATACAGCATCTATTTAAGTTACATCTGTCAGCAAGGACGTTCTGTTTTGTTACTGTTGTTCACTCCTCCCCGAACGGGTCGCAGGCATGTGCGGACGACACACCTGTTCTGTCTCTAGACGTCCGTCTTGCGATCAGTGAATCTGGATTTGTTATGCATTGTATGTTGGACGTGGACGGTGAATGTGCGAAGCGTCGATCGTGATTCTCGACGACTATCCATGCGCAGGATAGGTCTCTCCCGTTGGCTGGTTACCGACGCGGACCACACGGCGTGTTCCGCAGTCAGAGGAGGACCACACGCCAAGTGCGGTCTTCGTGCGAGAGCTTGGATGTGGATGTGACGCCGAGGTCGATATCCTCCGAGCGTGCCTGGAACAGCTGTGAGTGTTGGCTGCTTGGCGTTTGATGCGGCAGGTCGTGTTTGTCGTTGCCTGTGCCAGCCGCAGCGCCCCACGGCGTGGTGTCCACTGGATTGCAGGCCGATACGGAAGAGGGTGGGGAGCATGACTCGCTGTTCCACGGCCATCAGCGGGGGCGCTGATCCTCCTCCTCCTCCTCCTCCCACAAGGGCAACACGTGTCTGCCTCGAGGCCTCTCCTCACAGAGCCCGGATGAGATCACGGACGGCGCTCCGCTTTCCCATGCACCGTCGCAAATGAGCTAGATTCCTACGAGTCAGATCCGGAAACGTTGCATCTGTCCACCTCGATGCGTCCTCAAGGCGCACCGCAGAGCCTTCGTCGTATAAAGGACGCCCTCTGGCTATCCATCCCGATTCACTCCTCGCAAGCATGTCCTACTACGACCCCTACTACAGCACCCCCAGGTCGCGGCGGGGGTCCTTGAGCTATGTGCCCGCCCCGTCATCCTACCACGAACCCGTCGTGCATGTCAGTCGATGCCCTCGTCCCCGCTCCTGCCCCTCCCCCTGACCCTTTCGACAGACCTACTCCCAACCCGCCTACTCCCAACCCGCCTACTCTGTGTATGCCCCCAGCGCCATGAGCAGTCCGCTCGTCACATGTGCGATGTATTCTACTGTCCGAAGATGAATCGTGTTCTCAACGTCACCCCCATCTCTAGCTTACGACGACATGGCCCTCCACGACCCATACTACCTAGAACGTCGTGCATCGTATCCACCCCTGGTCCAGTCTTTGCGTCCCCGTCGCTCATCGTCCGTCTCGTATACTACCTCCCCCGGTTACATCGTCGATCCCCTCCGTCGTGGGTTCGGACGCATCTTAAAATTCAAGCGCAAGGGTGCCTTCCGAGCAGGCATCACAATCGGCGAGGCACAGGCAAACGTTCGGCTGTCTGACGCAGACGGGTTCACACTCCAGGACCTTGGTGTGGATCTCAGAGGCAAAATCTACGTGAATCTGAGGGTACGTCTCACGGTCGTGCAATGACCCAGGTCTCATTCATGTCTGCAGTGGCCCGGGTATTCCCCGCTCAACTACGAAATCCCCGTGGACGCATACAGCGGTTATGCAGATCTTCAATCACTTGCCAGGCGGGTGGCCCGTGCTGTGTCACACTACCTACAAGTGGGTCACTCCATCGAGCCCTGAGTTCAATTCTGACCCTCTTCCCGTGCACAGGCGAATGTGATACCGATCCGTTGGGATCGAATTGAGATGCAACATCTAGAAGAACTCTCGATCGGAATGTGGCATCTAAAATTGAGCACTCAATAGAGGGGGTCCCTCAGTCCCGTCGCGTCTGATCGCTTATCGTTTTACGTGCTACCCTAGTCCCGCCTGACCGTCATCT
Organism: Tylopilus cervinicoccineus; assembly: GCA_038094635.1. NCBI lineage: Eukaryota > Fungi > Basidiomycota > Agaricomycetes > Boletales > Boletaceae > Tylopilus > Tylopilus cervinicoccineus. The sequence goes on along the minus strand of JBBPUK010000001.1, from coordinate 85,037 downwards.
GATGTGTCTGGGTCTGCCTTGTGTTGTAAACCATCGCGCACAGTGTATCAACAATTCGTCAGTTAATATTATATACCATTACCACGCACTCGTCCTGCATTCGCAGAGCACACACTCGCGATTCTGACGAACCAGCAGGCCGGGAAACCTCTCGTGCATGTTCGGAAGCGATTCATATCTGCCAGCTTCGACTCCTGCCTGCGGGGAGGCTGCCACCCTGAAAGGGGCCGTGCAGGACGAGTTACGTACGGAGTTCAGACAGTCACCGCGATGCAGAATGGCTTCGTACGATGAAACGGACGCCTCTCTCGTCAGAAATATACTTGCAAAGTACCGTTCGCTCAATCACACTCCAAACGACGGAACCTACACCATCCTGGCAGCCCTCGCGCTGGCTTCCTCGGAACCAGATCACCCCGCTCAGGTCATCGCGCTCGCCACGGGATGCAAGTGTCTCCCAGAAGATCGCTTGCCGGAACACGGAGACGCCTTGCATGACTCGCATGCAGAGGTCCTCGCGCGCCGTGCCTCGCTCCGCTGGTTTCTCGAAGAGATCAGACGGTACGTCGTGCAGGGCGGCCACTCGCCGTGGCTCACCAGACACCCCGACGGAATGTTCAGCCTCAAACACGGCGTTCAAATGACCATGTATATATCAGTGCTGCCCTGTAAGACACGCCCCTGTTGCTCGCGTTTCGAAAAAAAAAAAAAAAAAAAAAAAAAAAAGTGATACTGAGATGGACGTCTGCGACCAAGGTGGCGACGCGTCGATGCGCTTTCTTGCGGCCTATCAAGACGCGGAGATGGCGAGGATCAAGGACGCTTCTGTCCATGGCCCACTGCCAAAGGCCACTGCCGCCTCCAGAGGCCGGGACAACTACTCCCTGCTAGGAGTGCTGCGAACGAAGCCTGGGCGGGCAGATTCACCACCGACGCTGTGCATGTCCTGCAGCGATAAGATCGCGCGGTGGAACGTTCTCGGCATCCAAGGTGCCCTCGGGTCTGCGTTCCTTCGCCCCATCTACATTTCCAAGATCATCATCGGACAAGTGCCTGAACGCTTGCAACGGGATGCCATGGCCGACTGCGCAAGGGCGTTCTGGGAACGCTTGTCGGACGTCTCGGGTAGCGTCTCACTTGGACATCGATGGTTAAATCCGCTCTCAATCTTTGACGACGTTTTTAGGCCTGCCGCCCCACTTTCACGTTCACCAACCGCACGTCGTTTTCACGCCGATTCCGTTCAGGTTTTCCAAGCTATCAGTCGCTCCTTCTGGCCCAGCCCGATCATTCAACGAGTGTAGCGACCATTCAATATCTATTCCGTTCGTGTGCTGAGACGACTTGTTCAACTAGCGCTGTGTTGGGTTGCGGATTCCACTGTTCCGCACGAGATATTGATCAACGGCCTTAGGAGAGGCGTTCCTCCAAAACACCGCCTCAAGGCGATGTTTAGGTGGGTCTGGCCTATGTCCGATTCTTTGCGCATCTCGAATATTGGATAGACCACAGCTCTCAAAGTCGTCCATGTTCGACCTTTACTGTGATACCGTACGCCTCCTCCACAGTGACGGTCAATATTCTGGACACCCACCGCATCCAACGAAAACGTGTACATACTTTGAAGTGAAACAGAGCATATCACATTATCAGGCAGCGAAAGCACGCCTTTTAGGAGAAGGGTGCACTTTTGCTGGGTGGGTTGCAAGTGGCGTAAATTGGGAGAACTTCACAGCCATGCCTTCAGATATGGCAAAGGAAAGATGGGGGGGGGGGGGGGACATGGCCAGCGTAGATTCCACAATCTCGTAATAGAAAGTGACCAAACGTGAAAACGTGAAGATTGATATCATAAAGCATCATTAAAGCCCAAGGGCCGGGTTAGAATTGCTCTATATGCACCACCTGGAGCGCCGGGAATTATTGGTCCTTCCTATCTCCTGAGGCGTTGTTATCAACCTCAGCCGGGTCATCTGCAGGGGGCAGTGCCTTGTGGTCTATAAAGGGCGTGTTTCCAACAGACTCCACGTCTGTCAGCGGTGGGCTAGAACGTCCGGAACGATTGTTGTTTTCGGCGAGCTCCTTGCGCAGCGCCTCCAGTTCACGTTCAAATCTGTTGGACCATTCACGGTCAATGTACAAGGAAGGGAATGGTGGGGCTGTACACACTTGCGACCAAAGACTTCGATATAGAATCCTCCGCCATTCCAAACACTCACAGCAAAGATCAGAATCATAAAGGTCCCACTCCATCGGGGGCTGTCGTACAGCAGGTACACCGCTGGCAACTCGGTCAGAATGGAATACACTGCAAGCGTACAGCATTAGTGTGCGATGACGTGTCTGAACGAAACGGTACTTGCCAAATTGACCTGTCATGAAATATACTTCGCGCTTTTCGGGACGAGTCCTGTCGAGTGCACGCCCGATTGCGCCACGCTTGTCGTTGAGAAGGAATGTCAACGACGTAGTCCTTTGACCGGACTCGATCTTGGTGCGGCGGTCTACATACACAAACTAGAAGCGTCGGAACTCAGCGCGTGTTCGACAAGTTTGGGGCGTGTGTCACCTTCCAGTACAACAGTTGCCAAATAAGATCTGTCAAGCAAGGTCAAGGACACTAACCGTCGGAACTCCAACACGTCCACTCACAAATAGCGCCACTAATGAATAGAGCGCGCCCAGGATTCAAATGAGGCAATGCCGCCAGCGCAGGGAAACGCTGTTCTGCTCCGGGATAGAAGTGTCTATATCAAGGTCAATGACGACCCCCAAAACACGTTTGTGGATGACTCACCGTATGACGGTGAATGTGAAGGGGGCGTAGATGTGAATGAACAGCGATGTCACCTTATCAGAGTCGTGGAACACGAGGCTGTTTCTCCACGTGACGACTGCGCTCGCAAGCGAGCCATGAGAGAGACAGTAACATGCCATGAACAATGCCGTGTTGGAAGGAAGACACCAGATGTAGATGAAGTTGAGGATTGTGACATAGTAGCAGAGGTCGAAGAGAAAGTAATGCCAGAGACGCTTCTTGTAGGTATAAGCGCGAACAGGGAGGAGATATAATCCCTGAACGGTATATGCAACGTGCACCCACCTAGAACGCGTGTCATCAGCGCCGCTGGTCGCGAGTGTGCACCGTGAGGAGGGTTTCGTACTCTGGGGCCATCCCAAACAAAAGAGCCGACACCAATAGTGACATCACACCAAGGAAGAACGACACCTTGTCGCGCGTTCGGACTACCTTTGCGGAGTGCCATGATGTCACCAACGATTGCAGTCGTGTGGAGACCTGGATACGCGAGTGAGAATGGCTTGCACACACGCCAGGACCTTGGAAAGCACCTTCAACTTGAAATTTTTGATTTCGCGGTCAAGATTCTCCGCTAATACATCGCCAGACTGCGCGCGTTTCTTGAGTGCCTCTTCGGCTCTCATCTTGAGTCTATCGCTGTGTTTCTGGATCTGTCTCTGAAGCAGATCCAGGCGAGAGTCAAAGTATGTCTCCATAGTATCTGCACGAGCGCGTTCGTGAATGCTGCCACACGGAAGCACACGACACACACCTAGCAAAGTAAACGCGCCAGTCCAATCCGAGATATCGTCGCGGAGAAATCGTTCAAACGATGTTGAGAAGCCCATGCCCGTGGAGTTCTCCACTCTCGAGGGTGAGGAGGGCCGTGAAGCCATTATATATCACGGATCGTGACGAGGACAATGGAAAAGCTTGGTGGGAAGTGTCAGCGCTGCTTGGACACGACGTCCACCCAGAAGCCACGCTCTGCTTAGTCAGCGGGTGTCGTGAAGGACAAGCGACTCTAGCAAACAATGGAGCTCTATTGGACGGATATACATGACGTCTACACAAGGGAGAGGTCGCCAAACTTTTCCTTGTAGCCTAGACACACGTCAGCAACGTCCAGCATATGTGTCCAAGCGTGTTTACCTGGCACACTGAATTTGCCCTTTGTCACCATGGTGTCGACGGTTTCCGCTAACCGAGGGTGAGACTCTTCAAAGTCGGACAGCTACGGAATAGAGCTTAAACACGGGTGCACTGATAGCAAACGAAGCTTACAGTCAAATCCTCGAATGGACGTGCTTCCTCGATGTTGGCAAGCGTGGCCTGGAGGTCTTTCAGCTCGACATCGATCTTTTGCGCCGTCTCTTTGGCCCTGTCGAGCTACGAACAACGGGTGAGGTGAGATACGATGGGTGACACTGCGACTGACCGCTTTGACCTCGAACGTCTCAATGGCCTTGATGTGTGCATTGACGTCGTAGGTGACAGGCTTGAAGTCCTTCAATACCCTTTCAGCCTCATCGACAATGGCAGTGTTTCTCAGGACAGAGCGGTAATGAGCAAAGTCGAGGGTAGTCGGTTGAGAGGCATGTTGTGCATGGATACGCTGAGCATCACCGTGCCGCTTTCGGAAGGCCTGAAGAGCTGCAATCGTCTCTGCAATGGCGACAGTAAGCATGTGCAGGGCGTCACCTATGAAGGCATCCACCTTTGCCGAGTCCCAATGTTGTGTACAGTCGAGTGAAATCCTGTTTGCGATGGGAACTCAACGGGGCGCTGCGAAGGACCACGGTGTACTTACAACTGCGGCGACGGCTGCTCTGGATGCCATGTCCTGATGGTCGAGTGTGCAAAGGAACTGCCGGGAACTGCCGACAAAGCATATAATTATTTTTGCTTGCAATTTCGACATGGAAAGTGACATCCCACGGACATGGCAAGTTGCCACCAAACTTGCATTGTAGCTGGTACACTCTCAATCCAAGACTCTTATCGATGACGCTGGAAAGCAGGTTCAAGAAGCTCATGTCCGCGGCAGGGATACACCGTGGAGACGATCCTCTTCCCGGTTTCAATGACGTAGATCTCGCACACAGCTCCACACCGCACACCGCACTCCACGACTTCATACTCTTGGGCTTTAAAGGCGGACGTGGATCAAGAGCCCAGCAACACTACCCGCCTTCCCGGACCAGACGCGAACAAGGCAGCAAGAGTCGTGCGCACAAAGGTCGAGCTGAGGGCACTGACCGGGCACTTGGATCTGCAGCGTTTCGACTATCCACAAGTCGGTCCTCGTGATGCCTGGCCCTGTTGCTGGGGTGAGAACACCAGGGTGTAGGTCAAGTGCGACCCCACCTACGCCGTCCACCAGCGTCGTCAGTGGACTATCCACGATCGGTCCTGTATGTGCAGGCTCTCGACGCCCTTCCGAGCTGTCCTTCTCTTGGCGGAGGCGTGTCACCGTCGAGAGACGCAACAGCGTTGTTGCCAGCATGGTGACGGTGCCTGCTGACCCTGGCGCGGCGCAGGACGTGTGCGGGTGACAAGGTGAGCGACGCTCGAGACGGTGGCCGAGCGAGACGTCATGGACAGGCGTGGGGGCCTCGGAGATGACAGGGCTAGCCGGGAACGGGGTGGACGCGAGGTGGGCACAAGGGTCGACCAGCCGCTAGTACGGGGGAGAGAGGGATGCGGGGAGGGTGTATGACGTGCCAGCCATCAGATCACTATCGGATCTGCGATAGGAAAAAGAAGGCAGACTCGAGGCCATTTGAACTCCGCTTGAAGTCGAATATAACACGACTACGTCAGACGTCGTCATCATTCCCTTCGCAACCCTCTTCTCCGAAAACAGGCGATTGCGCACGGGCCAGCGAACACGACGAGCACGACGGTGCGGGTGTCCACGGAACGCGCGCGAGCACTGGCACTGGCACCGACGCCGACGCCGACCGCAACGAGTCTGAGCGCTGAGCTGAGCTGAGCTGAGCTGAGCTGAGCCGAGCCAAACCGATCTGTGTGAGCACTGCTGTCGTCATAGCCCACGTCGCCGCACCGACATGCCCTCCACGCCGACGAGGAATGCCGACTCTCCCTCGGCCGTGCCCGCCCCCGAGCAGCACCATCCCCTCCGCCACTCCCTCCGCCAGACCCGCTCCGACTTTGACCTCGAGCCCAACCCCTTCGAGCAGTCCTTCTCCCGCCCCTCCCACATCAGACACTCCTCCGCCTCCCGCCGCGACTCCGCCAGCCCCGCCTCGAACCACTCCTCCCGCGCCTCACAGCCCGACAGGCCCCCCTCCGCATCCTCCATCTCCCACCCAAAGAACGATGCCGGCCGCTCTTCCCCGCGCACTGTCCTCCCCCCCGTCGCCGCAATCGCCTCCCCCTCCGACCAGTCCTACAACTGGCAGTTCTCCAGCTCCTTTGCCAGCTCTCTCCGCCACGGCCCGCTCTCCCCCGCCATGCTCCCCGGCCCACAGCAGGGCTCCGACACCGCTCCCCACCTCCCCTTTGATCCCGCCTCCTTTCGCACCGGCCTCACCCCCCGCACCGGCCTCACTCCCCGCACCGGCCTCACCCCGGGCACTGGCCTCACCCCCCTCGTCGGCGGCCCTGTCTCCTTCCCTCCCCCCTCCCCCAACACCGCCGCGTTCCTTGCCCTTATGAACAACGGCAGTCCTGCCTCTGCAAACGCGACCATCACCCCAAACACTCTCTCCGCAATACAGGGCGTACTTCCCTCCAGTCAATACGCTGCCGCTACACATGCCCCTGCCACGAGCTCCCACCTCTCCACCTCAGTCACCGCGAATCAAGACACCGATGCTGCTTACATCAGCACCAACAACTCAACAAGCACTGCCGCAAATGGCTTGTATTTGCTATCACAGGCCCACCAGGAACTCACCAAACGTGAGGAAGCGCAGGCACGTGCCAACGGCCGCAGGGGGACTAAGCGCAAGTCTTACGACACAGGCAGCCCTCCCCCCGCTGTGCGCGCCGCAGCGCCCCCGACCGCCCACACGAAACGTACACGGGCGAACACCGTAAACAGCGCGAGCACCGGCAGGGGTCGCGACTCGGGAGAGGAAGAGGAAGAGGAAGAGGAGGAAGAAGAAGAAGAAGACATGATGCCCCAGCACCATCAAAACCACCACTCACAGTCCCACCCCAGTGTCAAGACGAAACAACAGAAGAAGCCAGAGACGGAAGAGGAAAAACGCAGAAACTTTTTGGAACGCAACAGACAGGGTGTGTATTTCCAAACCCCCGCTCGCTGCGCAGCGTTCTGATCTCCACTCAGCCGCACTAAAATGTCGCCAACGGAAGAAGGCATGGCTGGCTTCTCTCCAGGCCAAAGTCGAGTTCCTCACCACCGAAAACGAGCGCCTCACGTCCGCACTTGTGTCCTCGCGAGAAGAAATCTCTCGCCTCTCAGCCCTCGTCGGCAACGCTGTCATTGGTCCGGGTGCACCAACAGTGGGCCCTGGCGTGGTCCCACCGAACGGGGTTGTGACCAACGGACAGCCTGTCAGCATGAGCATGAATATGGCTTCCAAAGGTGGAACTGCTGGCGCCGCGACCACCGCGCGAGCGTCTTATGGGTACTGAGCCGCTCACACGAATGCTACCTTGATGCTCGTCCCACGCATCCTTGTCGGTGAGCCGCTCGCATTGACGAAACGCTGACATGTGACTGATCCGCCACATGGCGCTCGCAAGTTGAGATGTCTATACACGAAAAATGCCATCTTCGTGCCGGCTTTGTCCATGCTTGTAATTTTGTCCTTGATCGCCGTCACGCATGATTTCCATTGACATACCATTGTATCGTTACCTGCGCTTCGCACCGACCCTGCCTAGCATGACCTGTTCGTGCGCTCTCACCACGCATATATAGATGATGCCGAGGACGACGTTTGCGTGAGACCGTATGTTCATCTTTCGCTTTCTCCACTGCCATGCTATGTGTTTGCAAGCTCTTGGATGTTTTGACACATGAAAAAAGACGTGTACACTATGTACGATACGATGAGTAGTATAATCTCCGTACATCCAAGTAACTCTTTTTTTTTTTTTTTTTTCTCTTTTTTTCCCCCCTTCTCTAGAGTGAGGTAAACGATGACGACGACGATGACGACGACGATGACGTTGCCACGATGAAGCAGCGTGGCACAAAATGACGCAGGGCGCTGTTACGTAACCCGCATCACGCGACCCCAGTGCGGTCCGAGGAAATACACGCCAACCAACTAATCTACACGCTCGTTGATAATAGTACATAACAGACAACACGCCATCACGACGGGGAGGTGACGCAGGTGTAGCTCTCTGCGCAACGGATCTGTGGCGGCCCAGTTGCGATCTTGCCTTGCACCCGCTTCGCCACGTTCTGCCTGTCCGCAACCAGCGCACACAAGGCCGCTACGGGGCGGAGAGCGGTCGTCAAACGTGCCTCTGCGCGACCCAGACGACGAGCTCACTCACCTCCAACCCCGCTGCCGTCCTTTGCCAGACCAATGTCCACACGGCTCTCGACCTCCGGTCCGACCAGCGCACGCAGTGTGTCTCGCATCATCGACTCGAAGCGAGGGTAGAACTCGACTAGACTAGATTGCACGACGCACCAGCAGTCAATCGACCTCGATCCTAGTATCAAATGGGACGAACCTTCCGTCTACGCCGACCCCAATTCTCTTTTTCTCATCCCGCAAGGGAACATCGCTCCCGGCGCAGCGGGCACGGCCAGTCTGCACCAAGATGGCAGCTACAGCGCAAGCGCTTAGACGTGCAGCCCGGGTCACGACGATCCCACAGATCTGCCTGACAATATCTGCATCCGCTAGAGAGACCTCGGAGGAATCGGTGAAACCGAGACGTTTCACAATGACGTCCCGTACATGGTTCAATTTTTCCTCGTCAGAAGCCTCCGAGTCGCGGGCTCGGCCACTTGCAATGCCCTGCCATGCTTCCTCGATCTCACTCAGGACCGCTGTATCCAGCCCCCACTGTCTATTCAAGAACGGGGTGCAACGCCCAGCGAAAAGCAGCGATCTCGGGGAGGCATCTACAAGGCTGAGAATGATGTTTCGTGCAATTTCTCCGAGGTACATCCCCGAGATGAATTTCTCGAACGCTTGGAAGCGAGGATTGATAGATTCACGGTCAAGCCTGTTATCATAGGGTGTCGTCGGGAGGGCGGAACGCTGTGTGTCGAACAGATCATGACGTGGACAATCCTATAGAACAGGGGGGATGGCCATACCGTGTTATTAAAAGCTCCCCATTCGGTGTTCACGATCATACAACCACCTTCCGCGGCCGCTGGCGCATTTCCGAATTTTGTGATGTTGGCTACCTCCTCCACGTACGCGCCGTTGGTACCGGTGCCAAAAATAGCGCCGAGGATGCACCCTCCCGACGTATAGGCCCGTGACAGGAGAGCACCGACGGTCTGCAAACGTCGGGACGATCGAACGCAAGGTACGAAATAGAGATAACCGAATACTGACATCGTTCACGAGGGCAACGCATCTGACATGAATGTGTTTCCTGTCAAATGCATCCTGAAGGAGTTTGACAACATCCTTTCCGATGGCGTTTTTGGCCGCGAAACCTTTGGTCCAAGTCAGGAGCGTGCCAGAATCGAGAGCAGTTTGTTCCACGGGGAAGGAGAATGTGAGGGCGAGGGGAATGTACAAGGAATCCAAGTTATTTTCGAGAAAAGCATCGTGGGATCCCCTGGAAGCAAGGGATGGTGGAATGGCACCAGAGGGCGAGCCGCAGTCGGTGAGGAAGGCGTCGACAGAGTCGGCGAGATAATCTCAAAGAGATTCGTCACAGAATACGGATCAGAGGTGAAGCGTGCGTACCAAAAAGTGTTGTAGCCTCGCCCGTCTTTAACGCCTCTGAGACTTTGTACTTTTGCTGGCGGAGCGAAAAGGTTTTATTGCCATGCAAGGTTACCTCGCACACGCGACTACGTATGTCAAGCAGGGGGAGTGACGGAGTGTTAGAGTATTGACGTACAGATTAGTGCCGCCCAGGTCAAGCGCCAGAAAGGTGCTGTTAGACTGCATGAGCACGGGTGTAGTTCGGGTACGATAAGGGAGACATACCCGGTCTCGGAACCGTCCGGGACCGACTTGACGAACGTCGGACTGGAAACCGTTAGTGCGTGTTTGGTTTGGGGGGACGAAGCGCACACACATCATCGCCATGGCTTGACCATAGCCAGCGAGACCCTCGGCAGCCTCACGCAGGAAGGCCTTGGTGATGTCTAGGAGGGTGTCGTCCGATAGAGTGAACTGGGTGCGGATGGAGCCTAGCGCATCCTGTGGGGACTGTGAGTACAACGCAGATGTGTACACCATGGCGCTTTGTGGAGTGGGACAGAGAGAGAGTGATATACCGTGAGCGCAGAGGATTGGCCGTTTTAGGTAATCGACGTCATCTCCTTCAAGGCATCCTTGTCGAGCACGCTCAAAGTCGAGGTCCTCCAGCTTCAGGTCTTTCAGGCTTCTGTCCTCCTCCGCTCTGGACCACCACCACCGAGCGACTGTCGACGAACCCGCATAAGTTTCAGCTGGTCCAGGAAAACCACACAGTAATCGCACTCGCCTATCACGGATTGATCTCGCCAGTCTGCCGATTGATTTCGGCGAGATCTGGAGTGTCCGTCTCAGCAACGAGGGTCCCTTGAAGCTTGAAGCTTGAAGCTTGACCGGGACCAGCGCGATGTTGAGAATAGTTTCTTTCCAAAATGAGACAAGCAAAGTTACATAACTCCTGTATTGCTCGGAATCCGTCCTGTAGAATTTTTGACCTCAACTACCCTTTCTCACTCCCTTCTCCTTCCCGTCCTCCGTTGGTCTCCGAGTGAGAAATGTCTCCTCCGCACTCTGCAAAGGGAAGAGAGTCGGGCACAGCGCGTGTCCTTGGCTCAGGTGCATCCGGTGGGGCACTCCGCATGACCCAACAGTCGTGTAGCCGCTGACCGAGCGTCGTTTGCATGCAGGCGTCGCAGAGCTGTTGATATTCCACCCGGTGGATACTGTTGCGAAGCGGCTCATGAGCAACAAGTCCAAGGTGATGCTCCCATCTTGCCATGCAACCCATTCCTTGGCTGATTCTGCCGCAACGCTCGCTTAGGTCTCGTTCTCAACACTCAACACCATCCTCTTCCGTGAGCACGCCACGGCCCCTGTCGGTCGTAAATTTGTCTCTCTCTTCCCTGGCCTTGGGTATGCAGCAGGATACAAAGTTGCCCAACGGATATACAAGTTCGGTGGACAGCCATGGTTCAACGACGTCATCTCGCGCCATTACAGGGATCATTTCACGAGTTCTTTTGGCGAGCGCAACGGAAAGATGGTCATCCAGGCCTGCGCTGGAAGGTACGTCGCTTGCCTTAGCTCGGCTCATGACCAACAGTATGACCTATGATACAGCTTAACAGGAATAGGCGAGGTGGTATGTTTGTACCACTCGGCAAGGTTGTATACATCCTCACTCACAGATATTCAGGTCCTCCTCCCTCTTGATGCACTCAAAATTAAACGCCAAGTAAATCCGGAAGCATTCCGCGGACGCGGTGTCCTCCGGATATTCTTGGAGGAAGGGACCACTCTCTATCGTGGTTGGGGCTGGACAATGGCCCGCAACGCCCCTGGCTCGTTCGCAGTATGTCCCTTTTTCACTTTTGCTTCACCAACTCACCACTTATTACCTGCTCTCTAGCTCTTCGGTGGATCGGCTCTCACGAAGGAGTACGTGCTTGGCGTGACAGATTACTCAACGGCGACCTGGACGCAAAATTTCGTCGCCTCCGTTGCGGGTGCTGTCGCCTCCATCACGGTCGCTGCGCCACTCGATACCGTCAAGACACGCATCCAAAACGCTAATTTTGAGCAAAAGGTGCCTGGATGGATGGTCGTAAAGGACCTGGTTCGCAACGAGGGCGTGACGGCGTTCTTCAAGGGTTTGACACCAAAGGTACGTCAGGTCGCGTGCGACGATACTCGGCTGACGCGCTATGCATTCGGTCACTCCATGAACAGCTTCTTGTCGTTGGTCCGAAGCTGGTCTTCAGCTATACTCTCGCGCAGTCGTTGATACCCTTCTTTGGCAAGTACGTCTAGAGAGGTTTGTGGGGTGTGCAAGTTGTTACGAGCAATGATGATTGCCTAGAATGAATATCCGTCATTAGAGTTTTTGGATCTGTTGGCTACATATTTACGTTGCTTATCCACCACTGAACTAAGAGGTCACTCCCTTCTCAACACATAATAGAGTCCAGACGACGACATGGCCATCGACGGCTTGATCATCCTCGACGCGTCAGGGTGCGTATCTCAAGATGATGCTACCCTACAAACCACTCAGCATCGTGCAGGCGACCCGTCATCCAGTCTGGGTACACCTCATTCCCCCCAGCGTACCCATTGCTCCATATCGACGCGCTGAACAACCAACTCTCAAAGGTCTCCCGCACTGACAGCGTGGATCCTGTCATTTATGTTCCCCCTGGGATCGGAGAGTCCTCGGGTGCAAGTGCATGTTGCCATGTAGAAATGGGAGAGCTGCGCCTAATCGCGAGTGTTTCCGGTGATGGTGAGGCCTGTGAGGGTTCTACAATATGGCGACTTCTCCTTACTCCAAGACGCTTTGCATTCCAGCCGATCCTCTGATCGCGTTCGCATTCCTGCAGGCATTCATCGATGTCCTGCACGACTACTTCGGTACAGTAAGCACGGCCACCCTCAAAGACAACTTCGATGTCGTATACCAGGTATAGCCCTCTTCCATTCACCATCGTTCCTTCCAGTCTAACTCATATAGCTTCTCGAAGAAACGTTGGATTCTTCTGGGTATCCTCTCACGACATCTCCGAACGCACTGCGTGATATCGTTCTTCCACCTTCCCTCCTCTCGAAACTGTTGGCATCACTCCCAACGGCAGCATCGTCGGGCCCAAGCCGTCCTGGAGGTGTGGGGAAACGCCGCGGAAACTCAAACGACTGCTGATCTGCCTCTTAGGCTCTGTTGCGTCCAGTGTGTCATCTGGCGCCTTTACCTCTCCCATACCATGGCGAAAGCTCGGCGTTCGACACAATCACAATGAAGTCCTATTCGACATCACGGAAGAAATGCGAGCCATCGTTGGACGGTAAGCCAACTGTCGCAATAGACAATTGAGAAATAACTCCATGTTCATCAGCAATGGGGCCACGCTCACGAGCAATGTATACGGCAAGATCGAAGCCAATGCCAGGCTGACTGGTGGGCATGTTAGTTTCTTCATTGGCAGGACTCAGGACGATGACGATAGGCATGCCGGACTTGCTTCTGAGTTTTTCGAATCCAAACGTCATGACCGAGTGCTCGTTTCACCCCTGCGTACGGCAAGTGTCGTTAATTCTGTGGTCCTGTACGGGGTCTTGACAGGAGGCCTCAAGGCTCCAACGATGGACGCGCGAAAGGACACTGTCGTTTGTCCCACCTGATGGTAAATTCGTACTCGCGGGATACCAATATGCATTACCGCATGGTGCACTGGCTGGGAACGTATCGGTACCGCTCGCTTTGAAGCCAAACATTGCCGTGAGTGAATTTGGAGGTGCGTTCACTCTCTTTATGTTGTCTTGTAGAGCGACCGATGCAATTTGCCCGCTCCTAGGGAATTTCACTGTCACCTTCAGTTCGAGGACAATGAAGATCATGGAAAACGTTCGGATAGAGCTTTATCTTGGCGAAGGCGCGACGGGCGCCCAGTGTACCATCTCGAGTGCCGGATCTGGTGTCGGCTCCGTTGGAGGTGTCGAGAGTTCGTGGACATTTGAGCCACGAAGACAGGTGCGTATGGTGTTGTGTCATGCTCTGGCTGCGATCTTGATTTTGGATGTCGAGATGCTCTGCTGGGAAATCCCAAATATGCACTCGTCTGGGAGCTGGGTGCTTCGCGGTTCTTGGACCTCCAAGTGTGTTTGTGCCCTTTCCATCGCTCGGTGCATGTTTGACTCTTTCTTTTTTTGCAGGACGAAGGCCCCACGTCCGGCACATGCGTTTCAGATCCACTTTGAAATTCCTTCGTATAGTTTCTCGTCTATCAAGGTCGACCAGGTTCGGCTTTCGAGTGAGACATACAAGATGTACAAGGGCGTGCGGACAATGAGCCGCGGTTCTGTCGAATGGAGATGGTAGCACCCTGTTCCCCGTACATTCGTGGTAGATGGCAGTAATGACAAGCCAGACACGCTCTAAAGACGGTATATTAAATGAATTTTGGGTGAGCAGTGAATTACTATATGATCCAGTCGTGAAGAGTCCCGCCCCGCGTCCACCTTCCGCCAACTCAGATCGACGCCGCAGTAAAGGTTTCGAACCTGTCGACGATCTGGTCCCAGTTTAAGACTGTCCAAAACTCTCTGAGATACTTTTCTTTGCCCCAAATCCCGTGATCAAGAAGCCAACAGTGTTCGTGCACGCTGATGCAAAACAAGGGATAGATGTACTCTCCAAGAGTGACGAGGTCACGTTGATCCGGTGCACCGACACGCGAGGGTGACGACACGGTGGGGTCATAAAGGGAGCGTGCGCGTGTTCTGTAGTCGTCGTGGGACGGCACAGACGTATGGAACGACCGCGCCGGAGACGAGGGATCTCGCTGTGGTGGGACGTACGAGGAACCAGACGAGGGTGAAGACGCGGTGGATGCATTGTTCTCCTCCTCCGGCAGTACCAGCTTGGAACCTGCGGGCATCTGCGCCGGGTCGTGTTCTCCAAGGACGGGTGTCGTGATTGGCTCGACCATGCCAGCGCCTGAACGGATGAGAAGGGTGCCCGATGCAAACGTGGGTACGAATGCGAGGTTCCGCTTCGCGTCAGTGACGAACCAAACGTATCCCGAGCCTGCCATGCCGCTGGTAGCGGCCGAGAAGAGAGAGCGTAACGAGTCAAAGCCCCCGAATTGCTTCTGAACGGCGGTGCCAAAGTGGCTTGCGTCGATGCGTTTTTCACCCATGTCATCTGACGGAAGTCGCTACGAACAGGGGTGAAAAAAAAAAACGCTAGAGATGGAACTTCTGCTGCCTACCAAACAGTTGAGGAAGAAGCTGTTGTTGAGGGCATGACTGGCATATTTGAACACGACGGCCCTGTCTTGCGACCGGGCGGTGTCAAGGACGAGCTGCGCGACGGTTTTGCGTTTGTCCTCGACGTCTGGATTGGGCGTTCTAGTCCGGGACGTGGAGGGAACGAGACGAGTACTTACCGCGACATTCTTCGTTTAGACGGTCGAGCAGGCCTTGTTGGTACTCGACTGCGACCATTTGGAGAGTCCGGGGAGACATAAAGTTTCCGAGGCCGTCCTCTATCTTGTACGGGAGTTGCCTGCGCGTGTGCACATGCCGCCGAAGTGTGCAGGACGTTCTGCACGGTTTTTTTGCGGACCTCGAGGCTGCCAGCGCGGACGAGGCGGCGAGGCGGAACCCAGGGGTGTTCATGACGGACGAGAGCGGTACTAGCGTAGAGCGTGGTGTTTTTCTGCACTTCCGTTTTGGGTCGACACCACGTCTGACCAGTTCCACGTCGCAGCGCACCATGGCGAGCCCGAAACCGTCCTCGCAGACGACACTCGTCGGCGTATCGCACACGGTGACCGCGCTCTGGAAGTCGTACCTGCTCAAAACACCAGACCGTCTCAAGTTCATAGACGCATTCTTGACCTTCCTCGTGCTCTCTGGCGTGTCTCTGTTCGTATACTGCGTCCTCGTCACCAACTTTCCATTCAATGCCTTTTTGGCCGGGTACGCCGTCATCGTTGCTCGCGCTATCTGGCTCACCTGGCGTGCAGGTTTGCGAGCACGGTGGGACAGTTTGTGCTCAGCGCCTCGCTGCGGATGCAGGTCAACCCTGAAAACCGCCCCGAGTTCAAAAACGTGTCGCCCGAGAGGTGTGTGTTTTCCCCGCTGTCATCTCAAACGATTAACGCCTGTGCACAGAGCATTTGCCGATTTCGCACTGGGTTCTATCGTGCTCCACTTTTTTGTATTCAACTTCCTGGGATGAGCCACTCTCGGTGCATATCATTGACTGATGTGGACCGCGTAAACGAGATATATGTACAAGGCGTGGTCGTGTAGTCTGCAACGAGCGTACGAGAGTACCGGTCACGCAAGTCTACTACCTGCGTTCGAAGGAGCTGGAACGCTGCGAGACAGATCAGCGGGGCCGATGGACGTACGACGAGCGGGATCACCCCAAATATGACTACGGCAAAGTCGAACACATATTCTCCTGTTCTGCGCGTCAGGCGACCGGGGCCGGGTGAGTAGGGTGCGAGACGCACCGAATTCAAGATATGTCTGTAGCAGTTCTGTGGGAGGATCAGACCGAGCTGGCGACGCAGGGATGCTACGCACGGCGGACGTCCTTGTTCGGCACTTGGGATAGCGCGGGTCTGCGAGATCGTGAGTGAGAGGCGCAGGGATGGCGACACAGGGCGTACGTGAGGCCGGTGGAGCGCTTTATGCCAGCGAGGAGAGCACTGAAGAGGAGGGCGTCGAGGGCGAGGTGGAAGAGACTGCCAAACATGATGTTCCCACGAGCATGTCTAGTATTGCGACTACAACCAACTACGGTACTGGAGTAGCTTTTGGGACGCCTTGGTCGTGTTCTCCTTCTCCTCCTTGATCACGGCAGAAAATGCCTTGAAGCGCGCCGTCCCAGCCTCTCCTGCAAGCGACATTAGCACGGAGCACCAGACTTTACGAGACGTGTCTGACGTTGAAGTAAGAAGGCAGCGCTCTCGCTCGTGGTGACGTGTCCGCCGGCTTGGCGAATATACGCGAGCGCGATGGGGACCTCCTCCTTGTTGACGCTGGACACGGCGTCCGCGAGGACATACACGTCATATCCGGCTTGGATGAGATCGAGTGCGGTTTGGAGGACGCAGATGTGCGACTGGACTGACGTGAGCGGGGGAGACAAGTAGACCGGGGTGACCGACCTCGATGCCGAAGAGGACGACAGACTTGACGTGTGGACGCGCTTGCAGGAGAGACTTGACCTCGGGGACCATCATCGAGAACAGGTTTTTTTCGACGGTCGCAACGTGCAGGTCACCAAGCGCCGGCAAGTCGATTTCGGGCACGGTGGGTCCGAACACTGGAAGCGAGATGAGACGCAGGGAGGAGCGGGTGGGGGAGATCGTTACCTCTCGGGTTCTGCTCTGTCGCGACGACGGGTATGCCAAGGACCTGGTGGCAGCGATGCGAGGGCGGTGAGTGGCAGGCGGGGTGCATCGGACGTGCGCACCTTGGCGACCTTGAGCGTCTTGACGCAGGTCAAGACGAGCTCGTCGAAGCCATAGATGGCGGTCTCTGTGCGCGTCTGCGTCGGCGGTGGTCATCGAGACGGTCGACGTGCTCACTGAAGCGCGTCTGGACGTCGCAGACGAAGAAGACGGTGTGGTCTGGGTCCATTGCAGACAGGTCGGAGTTTGAAGGGAGATATTATATGAGCAAGCAAAGTGTGGGTGCGCGACACGTCTCGTTCGTCCACTCCTTCGTCACGCTCGTTTATCTATCTATCCTAATATCCTCCCCCATGGACTCGGACGCAGCTGCCAGACAAAGAGTACTCCTTCTCCTTCTTCTGACCCGTCCTCCTCCTCATCTCCCCCGCAGTTCCACTCCTTCAAGATGGGCGGCAGTGCACCCCCCCAGAGCCTCCAGACCTTTGCCAGGCATTCCCATGCACGATCGCGCTCTCGAAGCGGCTCCATCTCCTCTCCCCCGCCCTCCTCCTCTGCCCCCTCTCTCTCCGACTCCCCCCCATCGATCCCCAATCCCTCTCTTCCCAAGCGACCCACGTCCCACCATCGCCGGCGCTCTTCCGTCTCAACCCGACACGAGTCTGCAGAGCTCATGGGTGTGTCCCTCCCCGACCTCCCCCCCGCCCACTCGGACGACAACATCAACCTCGGCGACAAGGACTCCATCCGTCGCAGAGCCCTCTGGGCACTCGAGGGCAAACCGGACATGGCCTTTTCCAAGGTCGAGATTCCCGACATTCCCTCTCCCGACACCACCAACCCTTTCGAGTTTCGTGCGTGTCGTCTCCTTGCTCGATGTGTCACGCCCTGACGTCCGTCCCAGCCACCAAACCCTCCTTCCCACCAGGTTCTGGTATCAGTTCCTTTCCTGGAAAGCGCGATTCGTTTGGAAAGATGTTCGGGTCTGGGTCTGCTTCAAAGGATCAGCTCGGTACCCTCGTCGAGGAAGAAGAGGAGGAGGAAGAGGAAAAAAAGGAGGGTGGTCGGTCCCCCGCCGAAATCGAGCAGCCAGACGAGGCTTCACAAGCAGTCACAAGCGCACAGATTACCTCTCGACATCGTCCCGCCAGCCTCCATCTCCGTCCCTTGTCCCTCGTACAGGGTAGCGTCGTGAGCACCGTCCCAGGCAACCTTCCCACCCCTACTTACTCTCCGGGAAACCGTCCGTACACCCGCAAGCATTTCACCGCAGCCACCTTGGATGATGCACAGACCACTCTCATCCGCCAGACGCCACCCCCAAGCCGCTTCTCCTACACTTGCAGTGACGTTAAGTCCGCTCCCTGCGACATCCACAGAACGAGGCGGAGCAGCATTTCTTACAAGCGTTCCGTGGATTCAATCCCTCGAGATGTATTTCCTCTACCCACTCCCGAGATGACCCCAACTGAGCGCAGATTTTCGTTTGCGAGTGATCAAGAATCCCTTGCCGAGCAGCCTCTATCCATCGCAGACCAGCATTTTTTATTCAGGTCCCACCACCTGCTCCTCTCTCGCATCACCGAACTTGAGCGCAACCTGAAAAACCAGGCTTCTCGTTCACGTCATCCTTCATACGCTTCGGACGCTTCCATGGTGGCTTCCGAACCTAGCGACGAGATGCTGCAACTCATCTCTGATCTCAAAGCTGAACGCGATGAACTGAAGCGCGACGTTGATGGCTGGAGAATGCGCGTGGCAGACGCAGACAAGCAGGCTAATATGCTCGCCAAGAGGATCGAGTCAGAGAAGAAAGAGGCTTGGATTGCTCGCAGTCGCCTCGGCTTGCTGGAATTGGAAAAGTCTGGCCTTGAAAAGTCTGTGGAAGCCAAGGCCGCTGCACTCTCCCAGTCCTTGGCTGAGAGTGAGGTTCTCATGCACGAGCGTGATGGCATGAAGGAGGAAATCATGAAGCTCAATGCTCGTCTCAAAGACGCCGATGCAGCTGTCGATGAGTGCACACGTCTTCGCGCCGCCCTCGAACAAGAGCGTACACGCCGCAAAGAGCTCGAGAAACTCTTGGACGATGCTGGCCTCCTGAACACGCCAAAGATCGCTCATGGTGTCAACGGGTCCTGGAGGCGGCCACCTTTTCCCGCGAAACCAGTTGGCACACGCCCTCGTGGACTTGGTTTCCAGTCCGTCGACTCTGAAAGCTCCACGACCGATGTTGAGTCAGCAGATGACAGTTTCACAAAGGCCGAATTTACCTTGGATGCCGTGGCGGAAGAGGAACGTGAATATTCTGACGAAGAGAACGGCCTGGCTGGATACGAGGACGAGGAGGATTCTGACCTCGGTTTCTCGAGTCCAGGTGGTTCATCCATTGATTCAGCGGATGAGCTTGATATCAAACCCGAAACTTCTATCGACAGCCACTCTGTCAGTCCTTCGCTTGTTCAACCGACCCATCAACCCCGCGTATCTCTCACGAAAACGTGGACCTTCCCCAGAGGAAAGACCGCTCCTCCCACTAGGCAAGACCATGAGGTTGACCGATTTTTTGGATGTTTGGATGATGTTGACAAGACCCCACCCCTCTCCGAGGAGATGAGCCAGAGCGCCTTTTCTTCCGCGTTCCGATCCGTGTCGGACGACGACGAGTTACCACCCTTTATCCTTCCCTCGGACGTTGGAATCGTGGTCGAGTCCACGTCCTTCGGGAATCTTGATGTTGTACCCGAAGAAAATGAAGAGAACGCTGCTACATATGCCAAAAACGATGGATTGATCAGCGAGGAAGTCGCGGGTGGAGTACGATTCACCTTCAGTGCTCCACCCATCATCCGTGTCACGCCTCCCGCAGACGTCTGCGTAACACCACCTCCCGAAATTCGAGTCATACCTCCTGTAGAGACCTCGATGACGACACCCGCTGTACGCCCTCGTGTGGACGAATGTGCACCCGTCACTGAGCATGTTGAGGATGACGAAGACGAAAGCGCCTTGACCCTTGTATTTCCTTCCACAGCCCAGCCCAGGCGCGCCGAATCTGTAGCCTCTCCTACGCGCTCGTCGCCACCTGCCTCTAATGGTGGACCCCGCCAAGGCAGCATGAACGGCAGTCCGCCGTCTTCGATTCCTCGGGCAATATCGTTGCGGTCCATGTCTCCCAAGACACCTTCAATTATATTCACGCCATCTAAGAGTGTGTCAAGCCGCTTCGCAGCACCACTGTCTACGCCTTCCCCAAAGAAGACATCATCGTCGATCCCCCAGCCGGTAATTTCACCCAAATTGTGCTCCACGCCGACGAAAGCACAGGTGTCGAGCAGGCCAAGTCAGGCAGGCATCCCAAATGGTTCGACCTCTAAGCCCCATTCCAAATTATATATGAGTACGCTCGACTCATTTATCTCTTGCGCTTCACAGCCAACGATCCCATATCCGATCTCAGATGTCCCGGCTCCGTGCAAAGTGGCGACGCCACGTCGGAGGTGAATTGTTTCAACCACCCCGACCCATCACCTTCAGGCAATTGTGAACCTTCTCATGCTCACGGCCCCTCATCGTCATTATCTTCTATTATGTCTAATCCGCTTGCGGCACGATCACCCTTTCAGAAACTATCAAATTTCATCTCATTCTCGTGGACGCCAGGTGCGACTGCGGTTACCTCGTATATTGTTCCCGCGGAGGCAGCGGCTACTGCTGCCTCACCGTCAAGTGGTACAACTTGCCCAGCCCAGCGGGGGTTCGTCTCAAAGGCCAGGCAGTTGAAGAAACTGAGGAGCAGATTCAGTTTGGAAAAGAAAAACGGGATGACGCCGTGTTCCATGGTTGGTGCTTGCAAGGGTTGCAGCACGGGCAATGTTTACTTGTGACGTGAGTGTCGGTCGTATATTTCGACGTGCAACGATGGCGTACCTTTTCCTCTTCACAAACTATGCTCTTGTGGCTCTCTTTTTCCTTGTTGACTTATTTCTTGTGTTGCCCAACCATCCTCTTTCGTGTGCTGCGGTGTCGGGACAGTCATATCATGATGTGCCAGCATTGTTGTCACTGTATTATATACCACCCACGTTTTCAGAAAGAGAAGAAAGCTCTGTGTAGGACACTTTTGTTCATGATAAATTAAACCATGTCCATGCTCGTTGATCATGTACTGTCGGATCGGAGGGTTCCGGCACCGTGAGAGTCTCGCCCAGTGGCTGCCTGACCAAGTGAATTCGAGCACTTTTTGCAACATTGACCGTCCAGCATGGCGAGCAAAGCTACAAGACAATTCATGCGAAACTGGTACGCTGTCGAGGTATGGTTTCCTGCTCGCCTGGCCTTGATATTCTCTAACCTCTCCGTTCAAAGGCCATACCGCTGTATGCACATCTCGATTGTGACCACCGTTCGATACACTAACTCGAACGTAGCTATGCAGTCATCGGTTTGGCCGTTGGTGGTGCTGGCTGGTATCTCACGCGCCTCGCTCAAGGGCCCTCGGGTAAGCTCTACGTTGACGCTCTACTCTGGACCTCACCCTCGACGTAAAATAAAAGTGGTCTGGACGAAGAGCAACCCTACTCCCTGGAACTCTGTCAAGCCCGATGAGAATACCAAGCTGATGGATCCATCTAGCAAGTTTTCCAAAAGGTTCGTCGTCTTTCTGCGTCTCGAGCAGGTCGGCATTGACTCGTCTCCGATGCCATAGCTGGACGCGGGACAGGCTATAAATGAATTTTGGCTACATTTCTGTTTGTGCGATAGACATGGCAATGCCATTCTTGTTCTGATTTCTGTTGCCAAATGGACGGTGTGAACTCCATCTGGCCCATGTGATCTGGATGTCATACGTTTCTCGTTGATTCAATCATGGTGGAACGACTAGACGCACCCCAGCCAGCCTTTCCTCTTCCACCACTAGCAGACATTCCCGACGAGGACGTTGACAAGGCGGACGAGACACAGCGCATCGTAAATAGCCATACCTGATTTTCCTATGTCGTACGGGCTGATGCCTCTGCCCCAGACAACCCAGTTCGGGCCTACTGGCGATACCGTGCCCGCCGTCGTACTTGGCGCCGCCACGTTCTCGGCCTTTCACAGTGACGACGATCTTATCCGGGGCGTCACCCCGCTCAGGACGACGAGACTTGCGCTGAGGTGTGTACTATTGCGTGATAAGCGCCCTTGCTGAAGATTAGAGACGTATTGACGGGCGAGGCGACAGGTATGGCATCCGAGCGTTTGATACGGCCCCGTTCTATGGGCCGTCCGAGATCGTCCTGGGGAACGCCCTGAAAGCGCTCCAAAACGAGTTTCCCCGCTCGTCCTACCAGATCGTGCGCGTTGCCCGTGTCGTTCCTGCGCGTGATGTCTGGCTCACATTCTCGCCCTCCCATGTGTCGTACGTAGTTCACGAAATGCGGCAGGTTCGGAGACACGCGGGACGCGTTCGACTACACCCCGCAGGGCGTTCGTGCGAGCGTCCAGCGCAGCCTCGCGCGGCTGCACACGACGTACCTCGATACGGTCTACGTGCACGACGTCGAGTTTATCGCCGAGTGCAAGGCGCCGAGGACGTCGGGCGATCATCGCGGGGCGCTGGGTGTCGAGGCGGACGCGTACGGACTGGGCACTGGACAAGAGGCGGTCGTACATGGGGACGGCGATCGCGCGCTTCTCGTTGCCATTGGAGAGCTGAGGAGATTGCAGGATGCGGGCGTCGTCAGACGTGTGGGAATCAGTTGTACGTGTCTTCGTCTAAGCTCGTCCCATTGTCGACCTTGACGCTCAAGAGGCGATAGGCTATCCCTTGCCGACGTTGCTAAGGCTTGCGATCCTGGTCAAGCACACGCCGCCGTACACGCCGCTCGACGTCGTCATGTCATATAGCCATCTCAACCTCCAGAACCGCACGTTGTTGGACTTCAAGGCGGCGTTTGAGGAACGCGCAGGGGTCAAGCATGTCCTGACGGCGTCCCCACTGAGTATGAGGCTTCTCACTCCGAACCCACCCTCTTGGCATCCGGCGTCGGATGACTTTAAGGAGGCCGTCAAGGGTGCTGTTCGAGCGTCTAGAAAGCCTGATGGCGAAAGTGGCCTGCCCGGGCTTGCTTTGGAATACGCCTTTCAGAAGGCGAAGGAGGTGGGCATACCAACCGTGGTGGGGCTTGGCTCGCTCAAGGACGTGCACGACAATGCGCGGATATGGTACAATGTGGACAAGCAAAGGCTCGGCGAAAACGAAGAATGGAAGCAGCGCATGCAGGACGTGATATCTGTCTTTGAAGAGAGCGGGTTGTTGGATCGCTCTTGGGAAAACCCTGGGTTCCGTGATTGAAAAGAGACGAGGACAACAATATTTTTACAAGCACCATGGTTACCATAAACGTACGGTAAGAAATCGACCATCTTTTAACCAAGGAGACTCTACTTTGCATCTCATCGAGTCCTGATAACTCCGGCATTGACGAGTTTGATGATCTTGTCACGTATGACGGGATTCTTCATGTGGTCCTGTAGGGCACCGGGGTTGGACTGTGCTTGTTGCAAGATCTGCTGCATCACGGGGTCACTCATGATTCCCTACATCAAGTTTCGGTGAGTTTCGTGGTCGACACTCGACGTCCCAACAAAACGTACGGCAACTTCTGGGTCCTTCATCGCTCGCTCGAGCGTTTGCTCCTCGGTTTCCCCTGCACGCTGAGTAAAGAGTGCTTGTTGTGTCTTTATTTCCTGGGCTTGAATCTCGGCCGTGTGTGCGTGTGCAGTATCAGCCGATGATGCAGCCTGCAGGGCCTCGAGCGCCCTGCTATAATCGCGCATCGCATGCAGAACCGAAGCCTTACGAATGTAACCTTTGACTGTGGTCTACGGTCAGTCAGCGTCACCTGCATGTCAGAATTCACACACCAAAGGAGGGATCGACCTTGATAGCCTCGTCGGCGTCCTTGAGCGCCTCGGCGAGGGCCATCAGCTTCATGTATGCCGCAGCGCGGTTGTTGTAGCCTCGAGCATCCGAGGGATCACGCTTGATGCTCTCTGTGTAAAGCTTGACGGCGCCTGCAAAGTCGCCCACCTTGAAGGCTGTATTACCTTCCTCACGAGCAGTGGCAGACTTGGCGGGATCGACGTAAGCCTGGCGTTCAGCTTCCGCGATGGCCTTGTCGGTCGCCTGAAGCTTGCCGAGAATGGTAGCGTCACGATGCTCAGCGAGCGATTTTTGAAAGTACTTTTTGGCAGAAGCAAGGTCTCCCTTTTGCGAGTAAGCCGAACCGACGCGTCCGAGAGCCTTTGCGAGCAGTTTGAAATCTGCGCGGTACTGTGACGTGCATCAACGACGGACTCTGTGTTTCCTTCGAGGAGTGAGAAACATACGTTTCGTCCTTCCTCGACAGCCTTTTCGCACGTCTCGATGCACTTGTCGTACTCTCCCTGTTCAAAGTATACAGCACCAAGGTTGGTTAGGAAGGTGACGTCCTTTGGCCAGAGGTCCCAGGCCTTTGAGAATGCAGCGGCTGCCTCGTCGAATCGTCGCTGCTGGTAATGCTCGGAACCCTTTTTTTTTTCAGCAAGGGCATCTGCCTTGGCTTTCGCCTCTTCCGCATCTTCTTCCGACATCTCGACATCCTCCTTTTCTGGTTCGGGTGCCGGGTGTGGAGGACTGGGCTTACTGTTGGAGGTGGAAGACGAGGGAGTCGGCTGAGCAGGAGAAGGAGGGGGGGGAGGGGAAGTCTTTTCGAGGCCAGGTGGGAGATCATCTGATCCCTCCTCGCGGGAGAAGCCTTGCAGGTCGATGTTTAATGCAACACCCAAGACGTCAATCATTCTTGGATCCATGCTCAGGGCGCTGGACGGGAAATGAGCGCCGATGTGGGACATGGATATCAACACCGTCTTACGATTCTGCAAGCCTGGGGTTCTGCTGCATCAGTTGGAGCTGGATAGTCAGAATCGATTAGAACGATTGAGGGTCATTTCAGTTATGGGCACACACCTTCTGAACGAACGCAGGATCTGCGAGGTGCTTTTGAGTGCGGGGGTTCGTTGCGAGCTTTCCAATGAGATTGGGATCTTGTAATAGCTTTCCGAGTCCCAGCCCCGGGCCTGCAGCGGCATCCCTAGCTTTGCGGTTATCAGTGACGATGTGTCTGCAAAGCAAGCGTTCCAACGGGACCTTGTGCGTCCACTACCTGCTGAAGGCCCTTGCGAAGAGCAGGGCTGTCTTCGTACTGGATGCCCTTCTCGTAGGCAGCAATGGCTTCGTCGTATCGGTGAGCTCCGTGCAAGGCAGCGCCCTTCCTCGCATAGCCTTTTCCCCAGGCTGGATTGAGAGTGACGCACTGAGTTGCTGTTTAGTAGATAGGACCGGTGTAACAGGGACGAACAGGGGACCTTTTCAGCATCGTCGAGGGCCGCTGTCCACAGCTTCTTTCCAGCGTTTGCCGCGCTCCGATTGGAGTACAGGACGTGGTTGGCGGGGTCGATGGCTATGGCGGCTGTGAAGAGCTCGATAGCCTTGTCATACTCTTTGGCCGCGAACGCCTTGTTGCCTCGATCCTTCAGTACGTTTGCCTATGACGGGCGTGACGAGATGATCCGGAGGCGGTCGAGAGTGGCGAACTCACATCGGCCATGATTACTCGAGGGCACACGTAGTGGTGAGTGCGGAGCAAGGCAAGGAGGTCGCAGGTCGTCGTCTCCTGATATTATATATTATATATCTCCTCTTTTGCGCACTGGGTCAAGCAGCGGAACCTTCTCGAAACTCGACGAAAGGATCGCAGGGGTGATGTGTCTCACCACTCGTCCATCATCAAGTACAGCCCCAACTTTGGAGAACGAGCGAGCTGGCGACACGAGGACGTCCAGCGTCACCGCCGTCGTTGTAAACAAGCACCTCGTTGCTGAGTGTATGCAACCCGACCGACCCTCCTGGCCACCACCTGATTGCTACCACCCGACGCTGTGTGCTACAGCTCGAGTCGACTGCGGTCTGCGATGTGCTGACCTGACTGTGCGATGGGCGATGGGCGATGGGCGATGGACGATGGGCGATGGGCGATGGGCGATGGGCGATGGGCGATGGGCGATGGGCGATGGGCGATGGGCGACGGGCGATGGGCGACGACGACGGGGACGATGAAACGCCGTCGACTGCAGCTGGCAACGGCGGCGTTGCATGGCGACCTCGATCGCGGGCGGGCATCGGCGTGTGTCATCTCCGTCCGCGCGGGTGGGTCCTGCGCCGCCGGGAAACATGGAAATGACGACAGCCCAACGGACGGCCGACCGTCGACGATGACTGATTGATCAGCGGTACCGGCGTCACGTGTCAACACCAAGGTTAAGGTTAGGGTTGACGCTAAACAAATAAGATGAAAATAAAAATAAAAAATAAAATAAAAAAAAAACTGAACTGAACTGAACTGGACGTGTGTCGGCCCTCGATCCGGATCATCCCCATGCCAGACGACCCCAACGCCAGCCATCCCGACCCTGCCCCCGTCTCCCCCGCCCCCCCGCGCTCAAAACACCACCACCGCGCAGCGACCACCTCTGCTGCAGTCCGCTCCAGAACAAGCCCTCCCCCCGGCGAACACGACCCCCGCCCCCCCACAAAGCGCGCCCGCAAGGCCATAAACTGCGAGCCCTGCAGGAACAGCAAGCTCAAGTGCGACAGGTATCTCCCCCGCCCCCTCCCCCGCCCCGCGAGCCCCGCTCATCCTTGCCAGAAACCGCCCCTGCTCCAGCTGCGTCCTCAGAGGTGCGCGCATCCCCTCTCCCCGGTTTCCCCCACTCACTCCCTCTCCTTCCCAGGTACTATCGCCCTTTGCTACCAGGATGCCAAGGGTCACGAGTCCGACCTCCACCTCCGTGACGAACAGTCTGTCCCCTTCCCTCCTCCCCCCCCCCCGCGTTCCTCGCTCACCCCCTGAATATAGCAATGCCAGCAGGGTCGACCCCATGCAAGAAATCACCCGTCTCAAGCACTCCGTCTCCCTCCTCGAAACCTACATCCTAGCAAACCACCGCCACGGCCCCTCCCTTTCTTCCCATCTCAAACATCCCCTCGAAAATACCGCTCTCCCAGCCCCAAAGAAGGAACCCGTGGAGTCTGACATCCTCGAAAAAGACAGCGTTCCTGGCATGCTTGGCAGCCATGGTCACGGCGGCTTTTACACCGGCGCCACTTCTACCGTCACTCATCTCACTCTGGTGCTTCCCTTCCTCCCCCCCCTTCCCCCCCCCCCGTGTCCCTTGCTAACGCCCCTCCAGAACTCGAGACAGTCCGACGACAGCGACCGCCATCCCAGTCATGACGCACACCTCGACCAGATCGCCACCACAAACGGATACGACAGAGATCTTCTCGCCCTTCTTCCCCCCCTCGAGACCATAGACAGCCTCGTCTCCTACTATTTTGAATACTGCAACTGGATATACCGCCACGTCAACCAACCCGCCTTCCTCAATGCCTGGTCTCGTTACAAAACCGGCGCCAGCGCTGACCGTGTCGTTCTCGCCACTGTCTGCATGACCATGGCCATCGCCGTCCACTACCTCCCCCCCGGCGACCGCCTCGTCGCCCAGCTCGGCGACTCCCTCGAGGAGATCTGTCGCAAATTTTACGACGTCATGCGTTCCGCTCTCGACCGCCACAGAGCCGAGCACAAGACTTATAGCCTCGAACTCGTCGAGTGCTTGCTCATCCGCTGTCATTATCTCACCCTCGTGAAAACAGACAGCGAGGAAATTTGGGCCGTCCGCGGTGAGCTCGTCAGTATCGGCATGGCCATGGGCCTCCATCGTGATCCCTGTAAATGGCGCATGTCCAAAGAGCATGCCGAGAGAAGGCGCTGGGCTTGGTGGCACATCCTCCTCCTCGAAAGGTCCGTATCCTCTCCTGTTCGCTCCTCGTTCCCTGCCCACCTTCTCCCCCCAGGTGGCAGGCATTCATGTTTGGCCGGCCGATTTCTATTGCGTCCCACCACTTCGATACACAACTTCCAGAACCAGCCGACCCTGTTCACCATCCTGACGAACCACGCATCTATGTCCCAAATCTCCACCTTTTCCGTTTAGCTTACATTCTTGGTGACATCATGGACAGCGCGGTGTCCATGCGTCCCGTCGCATACGAGACCCTTCAAGCTCACGACCGCGCCCTCTCCCAGTGGATGGACACTCTCCCACCCGAACTTGACCTCGACGAATTCAGGGTTGCACGCAGCCTTGCAAGCCCGAGCACCATCACCCGTCGCTTGGGCGTACAGAGCGTCATCATCCGCACCAGCTTCTATCACATTCGCTTCACCCTTCACCGGCCGTACGCCTCTGCACCGTCACCAAAGGCCGGCGGCGATAAGCAGTCCTCGTCCTCGAAAGACAAGGACGTCAAGCAGGAGCGCCACATCATTTCCCTCGACATTGCCGTTGGTGCTGCTGACAAACTGATCACCCTTGTGGGCCAAGCTCGCCCCGACTTTCTCGCGAACGCATCGCTGGCGGTTCCAGGCCACATGAACTGGGGCCCGTTTCACGTCTTCAGCTCCGCCATGTTTTTCTCATTTCAGTTGATTTCGAACCCCGACCAGCCTGGTGCATCACTGTTCCGTGCAAACATTCAAAAGGCGTTGACCACGCTCGAACTCAGTCGGGGCTCACCGGTCGCTGACAAGGCCCTCGACATTCTGCATGCACTTGCACCGTTGTATAGCCAGGACTTTGCAAACGAACCCGAACAGGAGCGAGAGCGCATGAAGAGCCGCGTGCTGAGCCTCGTCAAAACGCTCGCCTTCCCGTACCACGATTCTCCAAAGTATCCGAGGGTGAACGCAGTTGATTCACCCAATGCGCCGGGCTATGTCAGCTCGCCTGCCACTGGCAACTCGGGGAGTCCACAAGGCGGTAACGCCCAGCCCCGAGGGTCAGTGGATTACGGAACTGGGTCGAGCAAAACGACAAACACGTCGTCGTCCTCGCTCGTCGGGTACACAGGTGGCATTCAAACGTCACCCGTCCAGTCGTCGATGGCCGCACAACCCGTTGTCGCTGGTCCATCCAGCTCTCCCCTGGCATACACTGTCGCGTCTCAGCCTTCCCAGCCCCAGTCGCAGTTGTATTCTGACGCATCCAGGACTGCTTACACCGTCGAGCCTCCCCGTCACACTTATGGTGATACGGCTCGTCCCCCCGGAATGGCATCCGGAAATCCTTACCCCGATACGCGCACGACCCCGTCCTATCCCGACTCGTATCCCTCTCGGGCTGCCTACCCTGACCCGGCGTCCTCGCGAAATTTTGTCGACCCGACACGTCAGTCATCCTACTCTGATCCCTCGCGGCAATCGTATGTACCGGGGGACGCCACCCTTGGACGATACCATTACTCGTTTCCGACGGCGACGGCGACCGAAGAGGAGACTATGTGGGGCGCCTCCCTTAGCCAAGCTGAGTGGGCTCGGTTTCTTGACGTGATGCAACCTCCACGGCACACGGGCGATCGGCATTGAATGCGACTACCCAGACGATACCTTGATGGGAGATGTATGTAAAAGACAGGACGGAATCTTTGGTTTTGGTTTGTAGGCTCTTCCTCCCCCCAATTTCCCCCCCTGGAGCTCTCGTGTACGTATTCGTGGGTGCGCAGCGGTATTTAAATTGCCTTGTCCCACTTATCTATATACCTGTGTCGCGCAAACTATACGCATGTTCACGTTCTAGCTGTATATATTGCTCTCGCTCGCTTTTACTCACTGCTATCTCACCATGTTGTACCACTGTATCGCAATCTGCATCATGAAATCGAAATCTGCTTTCTATTGCCGCACAGTGCAACTAGTGCTGATGGGCCTTTTCTTTTTTTGTGTTGCAAGAACCTTTCATTTCCCGAAAAGCACACATCAGGTCGTCTCTTGCGACCCTGCCGGCATGCGTTGCTCCAAGAAGCCATTCTTTCTGTTAATTGCGACTTGTGATTATGAAACACAAGCAAAGCTAGATAAGGCCCCCCCTCAGGTGCGCCGAGTCGTGCGTGCACACGTCAGGGTCGCATGCGAAGGAACATGGAAATTACTCTTCGAGAGACAGCCTGCTTATTTTTTGCATCCGCTTCACCCGGTTACTAATCTCCGTTTGGAGCGTCCGTCGGAGCGTCCGTCCATGGGGGCCCAGGTCGTCCTGCTCGGCCGCCGCAACGAGCACCTGGTCGATGAGCGTGTAAGGGAGCCAGGTCACGCACGACGACGACGACCTCGGCTGCGCGCGTGAGACCGCAGCGTCCGCCTGCATGACGGTGGAAGAAGTAGATTTAGTGAACCTGTCGTGACGAATTCAAGAAGCCCTGGCTGACCTTGCGAACGAGCGAGAGCGTGTGCTCCAAGGCGCTCTCGAGGGCGTCGAATCGGAGGCTAGTTCGGATGAGGTACTCGTGATGGTGGTCCTGGAAATGAGACAGGGGAACAATGGGAGGGAACAATGGGGGAAATGGTGAGCGCAACCGGCGCGGTACCGAGTTGAAGACAGAGGCTAACCTCGAGCGTGTGTATAAGCCACGGCGGAGGGGGTGACGCCCTGTCATGTGATAGGATAGCCTCCAGAACTGCCTTGTTGTATCGATAATCCGTATCTGGGCCATCATGGCGTTCCAGAGCGAGTTTGATGTACCGCCACCCTCGATCAGCGGGGGTTCCAGGCCATGAAGAAACATTATCCGTCAGAAGCCAATCGGCTGCATCTTGCCTGTACGCAAGTGTCAATACGGGTAAGAGACACGCTTGATGGGGCGCCTACAGAACACCGTCTGGATTTTGCGACAGCCTCATGCACTGTGCCGCAAGGGCGGCGAAAAGCTCACTCATATCCACACCGAGTGCGCGGGCCGTCGTCATCGCGAGTTCGAACTGATTAGACTGTCCTAGCCGTAGGATGACGAGGCATGGTGACAACAGAGTGTCTGTCGACGTAAGCAGTCAGCCATCCACCCTCGATTAAATTAACCCCATCCATGGTGCATTTTATTCACCTTGAACAGTAAGTAGCGTCGAGTCATGTTGGATGAGGTGTAGCCTTGCAGATAACAACGCGTATTCGAAGCGAAGGTCGTCGAGGTCTATGATCTCTGAATCAATACCGGCGGTCGAAAGCGGCATGTTTTGTGCCAATTTCCGCCGTTTACGAGACTATCACCACAAGATTAGCAAACCGAGACGGTCACATGAAGATCGGCATTCACCTCAAAGTCCTTGATGTTTGAAGCGGACAGTTGGACAACCACCCATGCATTCTTTTGTTCCAAAAGGGACAACGAATTAATCGCGAGCAAATAAGACTCTAGTTGGTCCTCCATCAATGAAATCACGTCAGCGGGTTTACTGGAAATTTCCTGCAGTTTACGTGCACGTTGATACATGGTTCGCGCAGCTGAGAAATCGAGGGTTCAGATACGGTGACTCATAAACACCAAGAAAAAACCGAAATTTACCACTCCGATGGTCCCCTCTTCGTGTATACCACGTGTATAAGATTCTAGAGTAAAAGGGGCGAGCACGAGGGTCAGTGTTACGCGCCTTAAACGCAAGGGCATCGTCCACTTCAGAAGAAAAACCGGCGAAATCCAGAGAAACTAGCGCCTCGATGGCCCCCTCTTCACACATTTGATATACGAGTTGAGAGATACAATCCCGTTTCCTGTACAGATCGTCCGTCAATGTTTAGATAGATGTGGGAGAGCCGGCTTACACGCTATCAAATGGTGTCGCGATGACCGAAGAGTAGGCCTCTTCCCAGGAAGAAAGGTCTATGTATCCCCGAGTAAGGCCATACCATATATCCGCTGTGTCAGCCTCTGGAGGGGCGACAGATAAGGCAAGACGAAGGAATGAAACCTCGTGCTGTGTCAGGCCACTTGACCTGAAAATTGTAGACACTTCCAAATAGAACGAGAAATCCGAATCATATAAAGCCTTTGCAGGAAGAACGGATGATAGGGCCTCAGCGTCCTCGAACGATAGGCCGTTGTCAGGACCTGTGGGATTGGACATGAGAAAGGACATAGGATATAATTTTGTAACACACCGAAACTGGCAGCGACCTTCTCCAGCATGTTGGCAGCGTCATCTGCGCGTCCTAGTGCAACGTAGAGTTGTGCAGTGACAAAGACGACGCCAGGAGTCCGCGGCAGCCAGGCAAGCATTTGTCGAGCAATATCAGGATATCCCAAACTGCGGATGTTGTCACAAAACTGTACCTCGAAGAGGGTGGCATGCGCTGGGGAAGTGGATTGAAGCAGGCCAATAGTATCGAGAAATCGGTGGGCAGAGCCAGGCAGTTCATTGCATTCGCCTGACTGGGCTATCAAGCTGTGAAGGAGGGAAGATGTTGGCACAAAACGAGACTGGCTCCTGGACACCTGCATGTTGCTCATGCGCGCAATCATGTCGTCGGTATTTATGTCGTCTGACAGACCGAGATCCTGGACGTGATCTGCCGCTGGTTGACGTGCAGTGCAGCGTAGCATAGCGAGGCCACGGAAAACAGCAAACACTTCCTCTAACAGGGACTGGTCCCATTCTTTCAGATCATCGGCAAGGAAGAAGAGAAGGGTCATTAATGCGATACAGATATCATAGCGAGCGTGAACTGAGGTGGAAGCATAGGCCGCTGACAGTGCAACCCTCCACTCGGTTCGCGTAGGAGGGAGAAGCAGCTCGACTTCATCCTCTTCTCGCTTGACCTGTGGATCGAAGCCAGCGACTAAGTCGAGGATGATTCTTATGTCTTTGTCGAGATCGTCGATGTCCTGCAACCTTGTGATGATCCAATTTTGAGCAGCGTCGTCGAGACTTTCCTTGAAGTCTAGCCGCTGCGCCTGGTCGCCCAAGATGTCCACAATAGAGAAGGCGATTTCCTGATGTAGAACATCGACGACCCTGGTCTCCACGTTGCGTAGAAATTCTGGTCCGACTTTGTCGCACAGGGTCCATGCAACGTCGAGAACAGCAAAATGAGAGTCCACGGGAAGGGAGTCACTGAGGAGTCTATGGGTTGCGATTGGAAGATCCTCCTTTGCAAGGATGTTGATCCGCTCTCTTTCGACCACGACGATTCCTTCGCTACTCTGTCCAACACATAGAGCGAGAGGCCACCGTGCACTGCGCTCCACCTCACGACAGCGAGTGATAAATCCCTCCCAGTCACGTTTTAATGCGCTCCAATACCGGTTGTGTTGCATTGCACCAGTATGCGGGTCTCGTTCGAGGGAAACGGTACAACCCACCACTGCAGCAATGTTCTCAACCACAGTTGCATACGATGTCGTGAGCTCGGGGGCCGGGGGGCCAGGAAGGGACAGACAAGCATCTATGTACTGCTCGAGGGCAGTGCGAATAGTCAACGGGGAGAACAAGCCTGGTCGAAGAATGGCTTCCATGAATTTTTCTGTAAGTGAACCAGGGGCATGAAGAAGTTCTTCGATGTGCACAGGAGTCAAGTCCGCCTCTTCCCCATGACTGAACGTTACCCACGTTGTATTGACGGACGTATGAAAGTTCCCCAAGGTTAACGGAGTTCTCTCCATCAATGAGGAGCCTTGGCGTTCCCATAAGACGCACAACATGCCGTCGTCAATTATGAAATCTTGCAAGTGACAGTGAGCACTGACGGCAGAACACTGTACGAATCCAAGTTCCCGTAACTGATCGGCTGTTGAGTCAAAGATCTGGAAATATCCACCAGAATGTGGGTCGGTTGGTGTTGACACGAACGCGATGGCGAACGTGCTTTCATCATTGGTACCACCGAAGCAAATGCGCAGAAGATTCCCTGCTTCGGCATCCAGAGCTTCGGACACTGTGGCAGCAGACAGGGTTGGCTGGCCGGTTAGTCGAATTGAAATGGTCTTGGAAGCAACACAGCCGCTTTTTGCGGTCCAAAGGCGGAGGACACGATCCCGAGAAAGAGTCCAGGTGTGAGTGAGATCCGTGGGTTGAGGAAGACTGGCAACAGAAAGTATTTCGGATGCTGCGTTTGCGCCTGGCTGGAGCCCAGGAATGTAAGAAGCGAAGGTGCCGAAGAAAGATTTTGGCTGGCTGAGAGTCTCTGTCCAGAGGTCTACGAACGCGGACTAAATACACACGCGAACTGCAGAGAAGAACACACACCATCGCATGTGTCATCGCCAATCCGCTCGGACTCTATGCGAAGAAGCGACCCACTCTTTAGACCAATTGTTATGCAGTGGATCCCCTGGACCAGGACGATGCCTCCGGAGACATCAGAAACGGTCTTGATGATGTACTCTCTGCACCAGTTGGTGGCTGCCTGATCGTGCCAGAGGAGATGGGGATTTGCGGCCGGCAACACCAAGCGGTAAAGGGAACCGGTGGTCGTGACCACCAGCAAATGGAGTTCCTGCTCGGCAGCTGCAAGGATAGCTGGAGGGGAGAGAACGGAGACGGGAAAGACGAAACGAATTGGAGGAGCTTGCGTCGACAGCGAGATGAGTTCCACGATCAAGCCGGCGTGAAGAACGCGTAAGAGGATGGATCCGACATGCTGCGAGTGTACAATGGACGTGAAAGACGCGTGTTCGGGATGCAGATCTCCATCAGCGGCTGGTGTGTGAGTGGTGACGGTCCGACGGGAGGACTGGAGCACGACCGAGGGGGCACTCGCAGAGGGAAAGAGAGCAGAGAGCTGGGTGGAAACCAGGATGGATCCAGCGGCCATTGCAGCTGATGGCAAGAAAACTTTTGGTCGGCCGCTTCAGTGTGCTCTGACCTCCTTGCCCAACTATACCTGCCTTTTCGGGAACGAGCGCACACCTGCCAGCTACGCATCTCAAACCTTGGGCGCACTCGCGGGCGAATCGCCAAAGGAGCAGTGAAGGACAGTTTCACGGAGCCAGGAGGGATCACACAAGCACTCGCGGTGTATCACACGGACATGACACCCACTGGCAACACGCCTGCGCCGTCAAGTCCAATTCCTCGAATCGTCGTGCAAGCGGTTCCGGCGTGGTGGTCTGGTGTCCAGATGCGCCGCCACCAAATCCAGAGACGACATCGAGCCGGTGCACAAGGCAACGCGCAGCACCCGGGACGAGGACCATACATTCCCGGCTGGAACACGAACGGGCAGTGACATGGGGCTGCGAGAAGAATGCGCACAGCCAGCATCATGGAAAAGGGAGAACAATGATCATGCTCCGAATGATCTCTTCCGCACTTCACAGCACGTAGAGATCGACAATTTCAAAGGGATTCGGATCGTCCAACGTCTAGAGCACCCATTAGGAAAGACGGCTGGACGAACCCGTCGGATCCACCTGCTACACCGCTCGCAGAGTCAAGATGCAACACGCTCTTGTTGCGTTGAGTACGTCTGGTCCTCGAGACAAAACAACGGGCAGGAGCTAGACCCTACGCACTGACGGTGTGTGTACTGACCAGCACAGGGCGTCTGCACGGTGACTCGAGGCTGGGGTTGATGGCACCAGCACCGACGGATGTGATCGAGGGCGAGATCCCGGGGCTGGCGTGATTGTGCAGAGATGGAAACTGAAATGACCGGAGTTGGTGTATTCTGGCAACCCCAAAACTGTCAAGTACAACAGGAACGCCTCGTGAAGGGGGCTGACGGAGACCGGACAAAGACCCAAGCTGGACTAGCTTGCTTTTATGTCAACGGCGTGCAATCTGTCTGTCGAGACCTGGTGACTTGATTCCGTGCTTCCCGAGATGAACATGAACTGATCTACATGTCGGGTCCTAGCAACTTTCTGGCTCCCACTCCTCTTGACCTCTCTCGTACCTCCGCCTTGGTCTAGCTCGCAGCCTTTCTACTTTCTGTGCGGCACATGAAAATGCTAACTCGAGCGGCGTCCACCACCTCGCCACGCACGCCGAGCCCGCGATGGCCAGAATCGCCTGCCGATTGTGATCGGTTACACCTCGTGCTAAACTAATCCCACCATGTTCGCCTTCTCCTTGGTCTCATATGCTCCCTCGGACATCACCCTGACCTCGTTTCGGAGACATATATAAGGGGTCTCTGCGAGCTCCGTCGTCTCAAAGCATCGAGGCTTCAATTCCACAGCCTATTACTTTATTCCCTACCTACTTGCTCTTCTTTCGCATTCCTCTTCTCGCCATGGACCAGCTAACATCATTCGAGGCTCTCCTCTTTCCATCCGATGGTCGCAATCCCCACATGGTCGCGCTCATGACGAGCCCGATGTCGATGCCCGACCCTCATGTTCCCTATAGCACTCAGCCTCCTCGGATGCCACACCCAGAGGTCTACATGGACTATATCGCAGAGTGTCTTGGCCCCCGTGCATGGCATTACCATGTGAGTTGACAGAATTGATCGCCCGGCTAGACGCCACTGACAGCTACGCCTCAGCTCGTTGAGGCGCTTGACGGAATGAATAAAAAATTCGCACAACCTTACGTTGTTTTCTACCCCATCGTTTCACGTGACGGAATGCCCTTCCCTGTCAACAAGTGCATCCGCGAGATTCAAGGCAAGGCCTTTCGAGAGGCGACCGCATGGCGAGGCAATATCATCGTTGCAAAGTATAGAGAGAGTCCGTTCTCCTCTATGGTGAACGGTTCAATTGCCGACTTCCCAATCCTACGGAATTACTTCATGACACACGGGGCACCCTATCAGGCGAGTTAGACTCTGCCGGCAGGGCTAGCACTGCTCAAACTCATGGCCTGTGTTTGGCAGGCTTGAGGCAAATGTAACAATCCTCCGTCTTCCGAATGCCCCTACACCGCTCTGCACATCTTTCAGGGTCTATGTTTATATGACCATTTATGACACACCATGAAGCTAGTCCAACTTAATGCTCGGTGATCACGCTCCATGTTTTCTTAGCATGTCCATCATCATTTTACGGTAGCATTTTCTCGTCATGATAGAAGCTTTTAATCTACAGTTCCTGGCGCTCCGGCTCCTTTTTCGTTGGGGGACCGGGCTGGACCCAAGGCCTCCCACTGTCGTCCGAACCCTTTCCTGGGTGTGTGGTCTGTTCCTTCTTGGGATCGCAATGCTCCGGGACAGGGCTCTGGGGGTCGATGGGAGGATGTAGCACCTTCCCTACCTTGACATATGTTTTATGGTCTGCGAAATACTTCTTCCAATTCTGCACGCCCTGTTCAAAGATCAACCATGACAACCATTATAGACTAATGCAATAAGAACCCACATTGAGTTCTTGGTCGGTTAGCCCTCGCAAGTCGTGTGTACGGTGCGTCGCGAAGCATCCGGTCGCAAAGGATCTCGCCGCATCAACACCAGCCCTGCATGACTCCACTGGTCAAGATACCGCGGAATAAGATAGTAGGACGGAACATACATGCTGTGGTATGGACCGCCAGGGCCGTACGTTCGTCTATTACTTGAAACGTCATAGACAGCCCCATCGATCTTCACATTGGTTACATCCTGGATGAGTCACTGCCGATGGGACAACGATGTGGACGACCCACCGCGATGTATATGGGCTTGTTTGGGTCCGTCCCGTCGAACGTGGCGAGGTAAGATTCCGAGAATAAGCGACCGCTGGGCTCCTGCGCCGTAAACCAAGCTTGAGACACGAGCATTGACTACGAGTCAAGGACGGAGTGAATTCACCGGCCAATACGTCTTCAGTCTCACCCATTTACCATCATATTCCCACAGGAAGCTGCCAGTGAAGAACTTGCCAGCGAGAGTAATGATGAGCAGGAGGTAGACGATGAACTTGAGGAGACCGAGGAGGCCGACTTCTTCTTCAGCGGTTGGGTCGCGCTCCTCAGGACCGACTTCCTCCCCTCGCGCAAGTTTCTCTTCGCGCTCCTTCTTGCGCTGCAGCCAGGCTTGGTGCCGCCTCTCCCTTTCGAGCTTGTATTCGTGATAGCTAGTAGCGTACAGCTGAACACTGGGGAAGATACTGGCAGCCAACTCACGTACGCTAGAAAGGGTTGGTTCGCCGCCTTCTTGGACACCATCCTGTTCGGGTCAGTAGGGTCTGGGACCATTTCTGCCGTTTGCTGCGGCTTTGCAGTATCGCCGCTGGGATTCCAGATCCAAGACATGCTAATAGACGTTGACAACAAACACAGATGGTTCCGTAGCCAAAGAAGGATCGCGGCTGCAATCACTCCTACTGGCGCCTCACTCGGCAAAATTTTTCAAAGCAAGTGATAAAGACAGCTAAGATACGACACCATGCTATGGAACACGGAAGCCACAGATTAAGCGTGCACCTGTGCAAAAGGCAGTAGGTATGCATATAAGTATAAGGTAGATTGTACACCGCCTTGGGATGAAGACGTGGGCAGCAAGTCGTCGTGATGCAATGGCGGACAAGGGACTGGCGGGAATAGTGTTAAGCATGACGCGAAAGCCCAGGAAAAGATATGGGATGATGCCAAG
This sequence comes from Tylopilus cervinicoccineus, assembly GCA_038094635.1. Taxonomy (NCBI): domain Eukaryota; kingdom Fungi; phylum Basidiomycota; class Agaricomycetes; order Boletales; family Boletaceae; genus Tylopilus; species Tylopilus cervinicoccineus. Next base: position 46,542 of record JBBPUK010000001.1, on the reverse strand, counting down.
GAATGGTGAAGATTACTGCTAGTGAGGAAGGTATGAAAGTAGAGCACGTAGCCTAAAAGGAGAATGCAAGGCAAACAACAAGTTGGGTGTTGAACAGATACTGAACCCAGTGCGAGAAGGGAGAATGCGAGGATATCGTACCGTGGGGTAATAGTGGAGTAAAGTCTGCTGAGGACAATGGTGGAAAATGACCGTGTGGATTAATACTCATGAAGTCATGGAGGAGCTAGAAAGCTGAAGCTGCCTCTGTTCTCGTTCAGTGGCTTTCGCAGAAACGGTAATGTATGCGCCACCAGTTTCTTCGCTTCCCAGGCCAGGCGGAGCAGGAGGGCTAGTCAAGAACTGGATGTCCTCTGATGCATCACCTCCAAGCCATTGCTTTGCTTCAATAAAGCGCTGAGTCTTGATGAACTGGACGGTGCAGATATAGATATGGACGTGTTTTTGTGGCAACACATGGAATGGCGTACCTTGGGTAGTGAGTCCATCGCCATCAAGCGGAGTACGTGAGTTTGAATGCGGGAATACAACTTGATGAGCATTTGCAGTTGGGTTGCATTAAAAGCACCGGCTTGGCTAGCATCAACCTGCCCGTCGAAGGCTTTACCATTCAGGTTGGTCATCACTTCGCTCAGGTAACTAGCAAGATCGAGTCTCAATCCGTGATCGATATTGAGCTCGTTCTGACTCGACGGCGCGAGGTACTTGTTATAGATCTGAAAAGCCGTCTGGATGAGCGATTCGTGATGTCTTTCCATCGCCGCTTGGCCAGATGTTCCTTTCCCACCACGGCCGGTGGGGACATTCGCTTGGGCACTCGATGTGATGCTGAACTTGCGCTTAAAGTCCTCGACATCCATCCAGAAAGCAAGGTTCTCCTCGCAAAAATTCGCTTTGAGGAATTCACGAAAGAGGGCACGATAGGACGGCTCTTCGAGGATTTGGTTGAGACGGTCAGTATTGCTCTTGACGCTCGCCTTTGCCTCCTTTGACTCTTTTGATTCGGTATAAGCACTGTTGAGCCTCTCGGCCATGGAAATACGGCGATGAATCTTGGCATCCGCAGCGCTGACGGTGGCCTCAGGTCCCGATTTAGGCGCACCCTCAAGGGTACCGCTTTCTAATGAGGAGCGATCGTGAAGATTGGTCACGGAGCTGTGAGGAGAGGACGAGTGTCCGTCCCATTGGGCGACTCGTCTTCCCTCATCGGTTATTCTATAGATAGCCTTCGCAGTGCACCGGAATTCGCCGTGTTGCTTGAAGATGGTGATGAGATGGATTATGAAGCTGGAACAGTGATGGACAGACTCACACTGACAGGAGAGTTACCGCCAGGAGCTGAGCCCCGAACAGTGAAAATGATGGCAGAATCATTATTTTTCCTCTTGTCGCTGACCAAAGTGATGAGACCAAAGCGGACAAACTGGGCTGCCATTTCTGCGGTCTCCTCTCTGCCTACAACGGACGTGAAGTCACAAAGCCACTCGAGCGCAGAGACGGCGGCAAAGCAGTATTTGTGTACGACCGTTGCTTTGCCCAACAGGGGCTGTGCCTTTTCCTGCACGTCCATGAGCTGAACACCTTTAGATCGCTCATGGTACTCTTGGAAGGCGTCCTGGGGTGCGCTGACATTTTGAGAAGGGTAGTTGGGCTGACGTCCGACGAAACGACGAAAGAGAGCGGTTATTACGGACTGGGTGACGATGATCTCGTCATCGGCTGAGCGGCGTTCGAGGTGAAGTAATTTGATACAAATGGGTTGCGATGCGAATACGTGCTGAAGGTGATCGGAATTGATGCCATTTTTCGAGATGAATCGTTCGAGGACATGGAGACCCTTTGGCGTGAGGACATACGTGCCACGATCCTTGAATAAATTTGACCCCTGATCAGCAGCATTTTCGATCAGACGAGCATCCATGAAATGCTGGCACATCGCTTTTGCCATCTCGCGAGTCATGGAGAAGGTGGTCGTGGTGGTGGTCGTCACTATTCGTGATTTGTCTCTTGGGTCCGGCCCACGGTTGGACTGGGAAAACTTCAAGGAAGCCAGATTCTGAGCAGCCTCGTCGCTGGGGGAGAGAAGTGAGAAGATGGAGGAAGGAAGGAAGGAAGGAAGGAAGGAAGGGAATGGCTGACGTTGAGAATGAATTCGGGAAGGTGCGGAAATATTGCTTGTGGGTTGTCAATTGAAGTGACACGATGAGGGTCGCAAACAGGTCAAGAGTGTCCTGCAAACGGAGGAGGGGTTGGTGCAGGAACGACGAGGAGAAGAAGGACGTACCTTGAGGTAGGGTCTGCCGCGCTTTGTTGTCTTCATCATGTGGGAAGAGCTGGCTTGTGGAGAATAATCTGTGCGATCGGAAGACATGATGGAAATAAAGGAGGGGAGGCGATGGATGGAAGGAAATACAAAGATTAAGTGCGACGAGAAACGAAGAGGAGGGGGAGGAGGAGAAGGGAAGAAACGAGGAAGAGGGACGATGGTGGCAGCACTGACGGGGGGCGCTGGAGAGTCGTTCGGGAGCGTGGAAACCAATAATTTTACACGATTATTATTCTTTTTGCCGTAACCCGCTGCCGGTCGCCTCCGCACCGTCCTCGAGGGTTGTTGCTATACGCCCTGCCTTTCTGCTGCCCCCGCGAGCACGCCGCGCCCACCAGACGGTGCAGGGCCACGTTTCGATGTACAGCACCGGCCATCTTTGTGAAAGCACTGTCTGCTGCCTTGATGCATGAGCGTGTGAGCCATAATCACATCCCACCCTGAGCCACCTCGCAATGCATTCCGCCAACATCAATGTGAGTGATCACTGTGCACGTTCGACGGCTTGGACACGACGACCGTCGTCTAGGATCCCGCGGCAGTCAAGGCCCTGCTTGACCAGCTGAGAGCGTCTCGAGCGTGGCACGACACGCTGAACCCAAGCCCGTCCCACACTGGCACCGGTTCAGACCGACACACAGACTCAGAGGTCCGTGAACCGCCCGCTGCTCCGTCGGAACGTCTGCAGGGCGAATGGAGCACTCCGTCGTCTGATGAAGCTCCGCCGGCTTCGGTAGCTGCCTTGCTTTCGCAACTGAGAGCAGCGGAGTGGACGTCCACCGCCAACAGCACACCGCCAGTCCCAGCGACACGCGCGGCTCGTCCGTCGTCTCAAAACATTCCTCGGCCATCTCAGGACCTGCCGCCTGCCCAGTCAGAGCACCGGACTCCGCGGCCCGTCGCAGCAACGTCGTCCACGTGTGTGCAGGACGTGCAGGACCTCCGTTTCATATCATTCCAACAGGCACTACCCCATTTGACACGACTGGCTGGTGGTCCAGGGTTTCTCACTGCCGTGTCCCGTGTACGATCCATCCGCCCGTGTGTGCTTACGAGTCATTCAGCGTGTCCCTAGCTGCGGCAAGAACAGGACGAGCTCGAGCAGCAATTGTGGGGAGAACGACAGGCTATACACAAGAAACATGAGGAAAAGATCAAGGTTGCTCGTACCAAGTGAGCGTGTCGAGTCTGTGCTGGCCTTGTCGTTCATCATTTCTGTCATGCAGAGCCACGTTGGTTGGCACAGGGTTGTCCAAGCACGAAGCTGATGTGCGAGGCTAGACTAAGAACTTGCCAATGTCGAGGTCACTGACAACCCGTTGACACGCAGGTGATGAACGACGCACACCGCCGGGATCTGCAGAGATTCGATAAGGAGCGGGTGCTGCTTGCCTGGGACGCCCTCATCGAAAAGCAACAAGTGGCACTGGAAACCCTCGGAGTCCCCACCATGTTCGCGACCACTTCCCAGGCCGACTGCGAGGTAAGCAAGTATTGCGTACCGGAGTCACGACCTGGCACAAAGTTTTTGCCGGAACAGAAGCAGCGGAGGGTCATCCAGGTTCTAGAAGGACTGTCCACCCACGTGTGAGCGCCTTCTCGTGGGAGTGACGCCTTGGCTGGGCTTTGGTAGCTATGGTCACGGTCAGGAAGGTGCTGCGAGCCAATTCGAAGGCGGTCCCGGGGGCGGAGACAGGGAGTGTCTTCGTGGCGTTCCTGTGGCCAGCGCCACCCGTCGATCCTCGTGAGCCCACCGGGGCACCTCTTTACTTTTTGTTTCCGAGTCAACCATGGCACTCGTTGGTTTGCATCATGCGAGATATTCGTTTGTCCAGCTTAGTTCCATCAGTCGTCGAGCTCGCCGTGTGGCGCAGCCTTTTCTTACGCGATCGTGTATCAGGGCTGCTACGGTGGGCTGCTTCTCTTCCATCGACCTGGCGACTCTGGCCCACAGCGCGACGCCCCTCAGCGCCCACCGTGGAGAGACTCGAGGGTTGAAACGCGACCCGGTCCAGGACATCCACTCGAAACGTCGCACTGGGCAGCAGCGCGCGACCTATAGCAACCGTGACTCTTCGCGAACGGGTTACAGACCGTCGCTGGCGTACATGTGAAGATGCGGGCCGGCGAACTTGTCGGAGTAGACCCAAATCTGTGGGTCTGTCAGCCAATTTTGTCAGGCAACGTCGGCTAGTACGTGAGCAATAAAAAACGATTCCGGCAGTGTCGCCAATACACCGCGGGCGGGTAAGCTGCTACGTATCCTGTTTCATATTGTTCTCATCTACACATAAAACACCTCTGCAGGCCCTATCGCTCCTTCCTGCGCGGTCGTCTAGGCTGCTCTGCTCTGAACACACGCTCTACATGCCTTCTGTCCAGTTACCATCCCATGACGACTACGTCTCGATCTGGTACATCACGAACTCGGCTTATGGGAATGTAGGAAGCTTTGATCCAAAGAAGCCAACAGTCGTCTTGCTGCACCCACTCTTCCTCGATTCGAGTTGGCTCACTAGACACTTTGACGATCCAAGACTCTCTTCAGAGTACAATCTGATCGCCTTCGACCAACGCACATCAGGTCGTTCGCGATGTCGACCTAGTGCTTTACGCGACTGCTACGTGGACGCTGTCGACCTTGCGTCGGCGATACAAGTAAGTATCCTTATGAGCTTTCTGTCCTTTGACACCGACTTTGTGCTCCTTAGGCCCTTTTTTTACCTCCCGCTCATTTTCTCGCTTTCGAGTGTGTATCTGTCAATTGTGTCCTGAGACTCACTGCACTGTGCGTACGTCCATGTCGCGTCTTGCCGTGAGCTAATTGTTTTCAAGATGGCCAGAACTCGTCTTGAGTCTCACACTTTGTAATGTACCACCTCCAACAGAGTATGGTCCAGTGCCGCTACCAGAGCCAATCACCTGATCTGACCCTGACATCCTTAGACTCAAGTGGATTTTCAATGCATACGACGAACTCCTCCAGCTGTGGTGTTATGCACCAGATTTGGATTCCTTCGAGCACGCGGGGAGCGAAGTCGTCGCCTTTATGACTGGCGAGGTAAAATACCTAGGCTCTGTCGCGTGCAACGACCGCTAATCCGCACTCAGAGTGATAACATCGACCTTCAAGACAGTGTCAGTGGACATAGATGGCCAAAACTGCCCTTGACTGATGGCACGAACAGTTGATTGCATACTGGGAAAAAATAGCCCCCCCCGCGAAGCGATTGCGTGTTATCGAACTCGTAAACATGATGATGAACGTAAGTAGATTCTACTATCTTCGAGTACTCGATTCTAGAATCAGATGCTTGACAGCGAACGAGGATCAGCAAGAAGGAGCTTGCAAGAATTAAATGTCCGGTCTTTATCATACAGGTGTGTCGTACAATCTTATACATCCCTCCCAGCTAAGTTTCTTTTCCAAGAACGAGCAAAGTCCCGTTGCACCACTCATGTATGCAGAAAGCTTGAGGGAAGACCTCAGAGATGCTACCGGAGTTGAGCCCCGCTTTTATGTGATCAAAGGTCCGTATTTTGTCTGTGCGAGGAGATGATGAGACGACCGTCTGTGCCAGGTGCCAAGGCCTGCGTATCCATCATCCCCGGAAGTGCCTCTTTAGTCAATCGCGTCTTCACCGGGTTCCTGTCTCAACTTCCGCGGTCGGGGTCCGATTTACGGCCTCCCGTCGTTCCAACGCTGGAACGCACCAGGATAGCATTACACACGCTTTCGGAGCTCGTTGGCGATCCGACCATTGCTCATCGAAATCCAAGATCAATGCTTTCCTTCTCTTGTGTTACCCCAGAGGTTGCCAGGACTCAGCTGGAAAGCCTCAGGTTCTACTCAAAAGATATAGACAAGGTCTACTGTCCACTCGGTAGGGATGGCCGTCCGATACGAAAGTACGATATGATCTCAGTCTGCTCGAGTAACACCTTTCTCATACCTCGACCACAGGTACTCTGAACGGAAGCAATCATATCATTGGTTCCATGGAGATAGTAGGGGAATCAGCCGTGTTGGTGAGTGTGCCCGCAGAATACGACTCCGACATACAGGTGATCGAGATTCCTCGAATTTTCTAGATCCTGAGATACTCGCCCCTGCACAACAGCCCATGAGGCCTCCATCACCAGAGCGACTCTTCGACGGTTCTTTGACTGCGAACGCGATTGATCTGGTAACGGAATCTATTAAGCAAGACAACCGCATACGGAGAACAACGGCACATTCCATCGAAAGGCAGATCCTCAAGGGCTCGATCTCCAAAGTCGCACAGAACGCCTCGTTCAAAGGTGCTGCACAGAACATTCCATTATCAAAGAATCATGTATAGTGTCGTGGCTCGACCTGCTGTCGTAGGAACTGTATTCTTCTATTCCAGTGTCTTGTTAACACCACCCCCTATGATACCAATGTAATTATGGACTATCCACCCCATACAGTATCTATTCAATCCTAGTTAGCCTGCGGCACATTTTGTACTTAGATTCACATATAGTAAATACGCTTCAGGCGAATTGCCCAGGAT
>JBBPUK010000001.1:0-28655 GCA_038094635.1 Tylopilus cervinicoccineus | reverse complement strand
TGGTTGGGAGATCCCAGTAATCTTGCCTGACGACATTCTGATTCAACAAGTGTATTCCGGATATTTGATGTCACTTACAACGTAGAATGAGGCAAGCATACAGAATGACGTGAATGTTCCAAGCAAGGCGGTAGCTATGTTTGTGCCAGCTACCCCGGGGTATGCTATAAAGTGTCTGACGGTTGGTGTGCCATCTAGCTGGCCACGAACCGCCTCTCGATCCAGGTACAGAGACACCATGTTCATCTGGTACTTGGAACATTGGTATGAATGCCCCGAGCTGACTAGCTGCCAATCTTTCGGGTCATAGAATTCCGAACTAGCTTCATGGGATGAAATCCAGACTACTCGGGCACCGGGTGGTGCTGAATACTTGGCTAACACGGGCTCCAAAGCTCGGAACTAGATCGAATATCAGTGTCACACGATCGTGGTTACTGGAACACGCACCAGAGCATAGTGTCCAAACATATTGCACTGCCATACCCAGCCCAGTCCGTCTTGGCTCGTATCTCCAACGCGCTGAAGGAAGAATTTCGGTGAAGTGACTGCTGAGATCCAGTCCGTCAAGAATTGCCGAATTGCCAGCGGCCAGATAATCTTTGTAAAGCAAACCAATCCTGCGTTACAGATGAGATGCGAAACATATGGATAACTACAGTGGTTCAGCTTGACAAAAGTGACCGTCGGGCGTACCCAGGAACCTACTTTCGAGCAATCTCGTCCGCAAAGCGAAACACGCTCTGAATGTCGGCCAAGTCGATGGTGTGGATCACTATGTGGAGGTTTTTCCGGAATATCTCAGCGTGCCCGTCGTAGTTGGGTGAACGCTTGGCACTGTGAACCAATTCGTCTGCAATGATGTAGAGCTTGGCTCGAGCAGCTTCCGCGCGCTGTTTGCTTCTACAAGCCAGTATGAGCGTGAGGCCATCGCACCCCAGTTCCGGTTCGTTTGATACCGGGTCTCGACTTTTCGTCGACAACTGGGAGAGTAGACGGTGGCAAATGCCAAACCCGACACCGCTGCAATTCGCGAATGGTTGAGTTGCTAAGACATATGAACATGAACAAATTTTCCCTACGTGTTGGCGCCTGTGACGATGATGACTGGGCGTAAACTGCTTGAGACCATGGTCCAAGGATGGTGGACCAAGGACGCGAGTCACAACACCCGACGCGAAATGAACCTTTGTATCGCACGATGTTGCGAGTACAATTATTCGTAGGAGTAGGTATAGACTTAAATTGCCAGTAGACTACTGTAGTGATCTCAAACCTTCCCAGCCTCTGTGGTGGGCAAGTAGAAAATTAAAATCCATAAGTTGGCTGGTGGGCAGACGTAGTACAAAGTCAGTCAGACTCATTATCTGTTCCCCGGCCAAGATGTGCATTATCTAGTAAGATGTGTCGCGTGCACTCGAATACATCAACCAAGCAAAAAGCGCTCAAGAACTATGCATCAGCATTGCTTTTCTTTTTCTTCTTCTTGGGAGGGTCTCCAGTAGTGGCCGCTGCTTGAGAATTTTCAGCCTTGAGCGCTCTCTTTCTCTCCTTCCTTGCCCTTCGCTCCGCTTCTGTCTCCCCGTTCTCCTATGCCCATGCTCAATGAGTGAGCATGAAGATTACCGACACATATATACTAACCTTGGCGTCGTTGGCATCTGCTTGATGTCCTTCACTCACTCTCCGTCTCCGTCCTCTCTCCTTGCTTTCTTTTGGTTCCTCGTCAACATCCATCTTGTCGGCTTCTAACTCAGCTACCCTTTCTTTTTCAGTCCTCCGCTTCGCTCTCCGCTCTTCCTTCGCCTTCTTCTTCTCGGCCTTGACGTCCAGGACTGCTTGAATAGCCGTCTCTAGCGGCTCTCGTTGTGTAGGGACGAGGTCAATAGCATCTGCAGCTGTGTTGTACGTCTTCGTGTCACCTTTCATTGTGAACTTTTGTTGCTTCTTCCCATCATCTGCATATCGCCGAGCACCGGATACATCGCTTTGGTGTTCTAGAGCACGCAGTCGGGATTCTAATTTTGCACGATTCTCAAGACCAACAGAGGGTGCTTGATCCTCCGACTTGCCGTCGGCGTCGGTGAGAGCATCGACGCGGATTGAAAGCGCGGCTTTCGTTGCAACCATACGCGCCATCTACAACACACATTCATACGTCGAACCAAAGTGAAATCCCGAGCTCACCTTTCCCTTGAGCTTTGGGGGAGCTTGGCCGATCAATGATGCCTGTAGAATGCAATCAGTCAGGAGTGATAGCAAAGGAAATATCATGTACATGGTAAATGAGCCCGTATTTCGGGGTATCATGTTTTGTTTTCAGCGCACGAAATAAAGCTTTCTCGGCACCAAGAATTTGAACCGTCGAAGCTGGATGCTTTGCCAAGCTCAAAAGGCTTCCAGCGTGTGATATCAGCCTTGCACCGACAAGATCACCAACGAGGGCGGTGAGATTGGGAGCTACAGCATTCATACGATTACGCAGATATTCTGCGAGTTGGGCACGGTACGCGGAAATGGAGATCACCTGGTCACACAGAGCATGTATGTGCGATATGTCGCTGTCTGAAATCTCTGTCCCCATTGAAATTTCGGCTGCAGCTTTGAGGACCACCTCTAGGTCCTCCGGCAAGATGGTCTCTAACGGCGTCGTTGCAGCATTGACACGAAAGCCCATTGCTCGGACGACTTTTGCATATGCGAGGTTGTCCGAGATTATCTTCGTCATTTCGGGGAAATGCCACCCGTACCATTCCTTTGAGGGGTCAACCATGTGCGATCCTTGAGTATGTAGTCTACCCACTTTGACACGCATAGCGTAGATATTTATTTCCTTGTCCAAGTCATCGAGGAGGGCAATAGCTTGTATTATCATTGTGTCGACTTTGTTTGGAGAAAATTTTAGCTTGAAGCTGAGTCGCATGAATAATATGATACCGGCCACCATAGTTAGACTTACCGGGATAATGAATGACTCAAACCCAGGCTCATGGTCGCAAGGTCTTTCGGGTCGAGACCATCCATCAAGGCTGCTATTTGGGCACGAATGCCTCTCCATAGATCGCTATGGTCATCAGGCGACAATGCAGACACCTTGATACCCAACTTCTTCGATGTCGAGTGAGCTAGAGGTATATGAGCACACCAGACGAAAGATGGATATTGCACGTACCTAAGCGGGGATCTATGACTATCAGGGATTCCTTTCCCTTGCCTTTGTCCACAACTTCCTCTGACAAAAATTTTTTCAGACCTTTACCCAACTTCCCGTCCTGGATGGCAGTGAGATCCTCGACCGCTGTTGCCGTCGAAGTAAAGCGATGCAGGGCCTTTAATTTGAGGCTTTGGGGGAAGACTCGACATGTTAGATGCTAAACAAAGGAGACACGAGATCGACGCACAGTTTGTTTGCTTTTTCTGGTGTCTCGAACTCTTTGTATAGATCGGCCGAGTCAAGTTTTGCTGAGTCGCTCAGCTTGAAGAGGCAGTATCCCATCGCGGTCTCATACAGGACCAGCATTTTGTATGGAGTGGATAATGTTAGTGAACGATATCCTCGTAGCGTTTTTCGAGCGTGGTAACTCGCCCGGGAAAGGGAATCTGGGAAGAGTTGTATTTGATCCGTCAAGCTCAAAACTTTACTATCGTTCGCAGTCGTCACTTGGGTGGTGTCGCAGAGCCATTCAACCCTGTATGATGTCGCGAGCCAGGCCTCAATGGTGTTCATGAGCCCCTGCTATCGCATCCGAAAGTCTACCTTCTGCATCCCAACTGTATTGTTCGTCCACGTCGATTTAACTTAATGGTACAATCTGGAGTCTTTGTTCATGGAACAGCGGAGCCAACATCTTTCTCGATCAGCCGTGAGTCTATCTGCTGGTATAGTCATCGAAGGGGCAGCTTTAACGACAATCGTAATGTTGGGGTACTCTTTGATGAGACTATCAAGACAACCCAAGACGCCGCTCATAATGTCCACAACATCTTTGAAACGTTCAAACAGTTCGAGGGACGACGTTTTCATCCATCTGGAGAGTTGCACGTAGTGAGTGGATTCGTTCAAGACATGACAAAACACGACTGCATGTCAGGGCCAATACCTTCTCGTGTTTGCTTGCGATGTATGATCAGAGTGTCATGGTCAAGACTAAAGGACGTGCCGTGATCGATCTCAAAGCTTCCTTTTCGGAAATGGTATCACAGATATTTCCACAAACCTATCCGTTCATTGTCTTCACGCCTCACCGTTCAAGCTCAAGCGTTCGGAAATTGTACGAGGGTTTGTACGATATGCAATGTAGTACGTCTGCTTTGGATGTTCCCTTCCAAACCATAAGCAATCACGTCGAGACCAAGGCAGCGGTGAGTGATTATGTTCCCCAGCCTCGTTTTAACCAGGTCCACACTTGTGCAGTCGTCCAGATGCCGGGTAATGATGCGTAAATACTACATCGATCGATGCAATCACATAGGTTGCGGAGAACTTCTGTGACAAGCATGTTAGAGTGCCTTACTGGGAGAGTCGCTTGCCCTGTCGCAAGCTTGCCTCCACTTAAAACTTGATGAAGGCGGAATGTCGACGAGGTGTCTATAGTTCCGTATCTTTCTGTTTTGCACCCGGCATTTGCATCGTTAAATTTGCTCTAGGTTTGTGGATCACAGGATCTTTGCTGCTCAGAAGAATCCGTCCTTGCAGGTCTCTCCAGTCAGCCCGGAATGCGTGCCAAAGTAGGTACCGAAAGGTCCACCTTGTGCTCCGGCGCAGTTGGCCACAACTTCGTCTTGCATTTAGACAAGTGGTCGCACCATTATATCGCAGTTCTTCTCGAGCGTGGCATTCTGGTTCTGATCTACACTGCAACATACGCGCCTGACAGTGCAACTGAGTGGCCAACAATCTCTGCGTCGATAAAATCGACTAGACTGGTTATGAAGCGTACGAGAGATATATTTGGAGATCCTGGTTGGTAAATGGGAATGCTGCCGGAGAGACGAAGACGAGTGGCAATAACTTGACATTCGCTAGTGTCCACGAAGCTGGTCATATGATGAGTATCTTTGGCTTCGTACCATTCAACCATTATCTGATCCATAACTTAAGTCCCTCGTGACACTTGAGCCTAAGGGAGCATACGCATTGGTATCTAGACGCATGGACATTGAATGCGTCTGTCATATGATACCCAAGTGCAGAGTTGTGATAAATAATTCACCCTTGAAACACTTGAATTCCTCCAAGCAGCGTGGAGTACTCTCCTTCGCCTACACTAATCACTTTGCAGGTTTTTGTCTCTAACTTCACGTTCAAATTTTCTTCCACGCCCACTAACATGGTTGCTATTGCGCAGATAATCGAGAACTAACTTCCTGATGTGCGTCAGTCACCTGTTGTTGTACATACCCTGGGAGACGTTCTGCAAGATACGTTCATCTCTAGATATGAACTATGCCTCTCGGGTACGTCGTCTGAACCACCATACCATGCTGCTACACATCCAACGAATCCTTTGATTATCCGAATGGCAGTCTCTTGCTGGCTGGAACAAAACTTAATCTCGGTTCTCCCAGTTTGATTCAAACCACCTATAAAATGTAGGTCCTTACTGTCAAACAAACACTTGCGATCAATGAAACCACACTCTTGCTAGCAGCTATCCTTAAGATTGTCACATGAGGGTCGAGCGCACCTCATTACAAACCAATCATGGTTCCTGCAATGTTACAGGGTCCCATGTATGTGTTCATCACCGATGATCAGACGGTCATGAAGTTGCCATCCAATGCGAATGGGACATATGGTCATCCTGCGCTGCTTTTTGTTGACCAGGCGGTCCTCATTTTTCAGCCTGGCATTACGGGCGCCATGACTACGACAGCGCCACCAACGTCATCCATCCTGTCCATGCAACTCCAGTGGTGAGGTGTATGAATGTACAATATCTTTACCCTCCTTGGCTCTACGATTTAACAACCTTCATGCTTTCAGTGAATCTTCAGTGCCGATAATATTTATCCCGTCTTTGGGTGTTTTCACGGCTACAGGCGCTCTCCCGTCCAGTTTGGTGAGCTGATTAAATTTCCATCCATTTAATAGAGGCTTGTACTGGATACAATGTGGGTGTCTTCGATGTCTAGAAATTGATGAAACAATGCCGGTATTGTAACAGGAACGAATCAATCGATCAATCCTCGTCACTGTCATCACTTGAGGATGTGCTATCTTCGTCTTGACTCAGCTGTCCACCAGCAAATTGGTTCAATGACATTGGTCGTCGCGGAGTCAAGACCGGTTCTGACGCAGCCGCCGGTATGTCTTCATCCAACCCCTCTAACTGTTGTTCCATCTCTTGTTCAAATGCATCGAGGTCAATTTCCTGAGCATCATTTTCCGCATGCGCATCACCACCGACTACTGGGTCCCAGTCGTCTTCTTCTGAATCAGAATCCTCCTTAGGCGGAGGTCGTGAAGACGGCAGGACAACGGAGGTAGAAGGAGTTGGGAGCGCTAATTGAGTGACGGGAGGGGGTTTCTGGGACACTGGCGAAAGTTTTTGACGTTTTGTTCTACGGGTGGGAACTCCAAAGGCGAGAACTTCCTCCAGTTCAGAATCGACAATGTCCTGGGATGTGGTTTCTCCTTTTGTTCGTGGAAAGTCTTTCGACTTCAGTTTAGGCTTGGATATTGGCTCCTGCTGGTTATGGATATTGCGCGGGTGTTTGGATTTAGGCGGTGCTGAATTAGCAGCGAGAAGTAATTCTTCCTCCTCCTCCTCCTCCTCTTCCTCCTCCTTTAATCCTCGATTCAGTCGATCCGAGGTGACTGTTGCGATGACTTCTTCAAAGTCATCATCCGGTTCGCCTTCGGCGTCCTCAAGCCCGACTAAATCTCTTTCTAGTTCCTTCACCAGATCTATGGCGTCGTCACCAGGTTGGGGTGTGGCTGGCATTGCTAAATGACCGACAGTCAATATGCCTAGGAAGTCGGTGAGAGATATGAGTCCTCACGAGAAGATGTGTCTCGCCGTGTTGTAGATGCCGACGTCTGAATCTTTCGGTCATAAGTGAAATTCATGAACGAGTCAATCTTTTCAAGGGTAAATGTCTGTAAAGTCGCACAAATAAGCCGAGGGGTCGACCGAACGAACCGGACACTCACACCCAGGTCTTCGTCGTAAATCAACACACAATCGTATTCTTTGACTGGCTGCTCTGCCCCTTTGAAGAGGTGAATTTCCCTTGCCTGTGGGGCCCCATCGGTGATAGTCAGATAACAACACACACACATACCTGTGTGCTTGGTCGCTCCACCGTGACGCTGGTCGACTCCTTAGTACGCTTCACCTCGACGGAACCAGGTTTATTCGAGTCGATTGATTCTGGCTTGAAGTTGTCTGAAGCAACAAGTTACGTTGGTATGTTTAGGGACATAGGCTTCCGGAAGTCTGACATACAGCGGAAGGAATAAAAGTCGCGATCTGGGAGGTTACTCGCGCGCTTCGGCGGAGCGACGCCCTTTCGAGCCTTGAGAGCTCGTGCAAGCGAAGTGCCAATGTCTACTTTGTGGCGTCCAGTGACGGGCATCCATTGAGCATCCATTGATGCCATGGTAGAGGTTCGACGACAAGGCGTGTGTAGTTATGCCTCCAGGGACCTACATCATAAATGGTCTCCATTTGGACCAGTCGCCTTGTGCTGAAGTAAGCACCAACAGAGCCCAGTGAAACAAGCAACTGTTCATTAAGAACAATGGATTACAGCGAGTACAGGAACTAATAAAACCACCGTCTCCACCACAGATCTTGTCAAGACTCTTCGGCAAAGCGAACCTTGGCTTTTGTTTTCTTTTTGGGTCTGTCCACATCATCACCGCCGTCGATATCTGTGTGTTTGCGTTCCTTTCGCTTCTTCTCCACAGTGGGCGCTGCTTCCTCGACGGGTGCGATAAACACCTTAGCACGTTCAGCACGCCGCTTGGACACCACCTCCGCTTGCTGTACTGCATGTTACTAAGGACGGAGTGGAACAGGATATGCAATTGTACCTTTTGTTTTCGCTGTTCCTCATCTCGGGCTCGTTTTTGATGAGGCTTGAGAAAGTACTCTCCCGATTCGAGTTGAAGGTCGACCTGAAGAATAGGAGGTCAGGACTTATTCCGCACTTTGAATACAGCAATACCTTGCGGGGTTGCTGGGGTGGCGGGAATGGAGTGTAAACTTTCTTTGCATGTTTCTCTTTCTGTACGGATACGGATTCAAGCCCAGCTTCTTTGCGACCCGCCTCCTTCGCTGCGAGCTTCTCATTTTTCCGCTTAGTCTTCTCAGAAGTTTTCAGGTGGCGCTTCCGGAACTGGGGGAGGAAGCGGTCCCATGTCTCGTTAACAAGTTTGGGATCCTTGGCTAATTCCCGTCGAATCATGAGTTCCTACAGAGGCATTCAACAGAAGTCAATATTATGACGAGTATCATGCAACTTTTATTCGGTATATCGGGTGAATATTCTTCATACAATCCAAGACAATGCGTCGAACCTCCTTTAGGGACTTGTGAGGGCCCAAAACGCTGACCGTGTTACCTTGGACTAATACATAGCACTGCGTTAAGAGTTCGATAGCCTGTCCCGTTTGTAAGCAACTCGAAGTGTAAGGCAACATTGAAGTCACCTTGAGGGTGCTGCCGTCAGGACCAATGATGCGCTGCCTTCTTTTGACAAAGCGTTCTTTATTCCGTACAAGATTTCCGATTTTAATGATATCACATGCCATATCGTCTTGGAGGGCTTTTGCTGCTTGGGTGATTGCAACCCCTCGAGAGAGGAGCTTAATCATGTCACGAGCTTTTAAGATGATGTATGGGTCGTACGTTTTACGGGTCGTGCGTACAGACATGGACCCATGTATCAGGTCAAGCGTGCATGCGATGCCCTACGTCCTATGCAATTATGTATGCGTATCCAGATAGTCTGAGGGACTCACATGAGGTTCTAGAATTCGGGTGACTGCACTCCATACTTCTCTCAAATATTTTTCCCTATACTTCGGAAAAAGAGTTGCAAATGAGGATTCCTCTGTAAACACCCCTCCTTTGTTGTCTCCGGGCGAGAAAGGGTCGATCTTCCACTTGTGAGAATTCAGCACCGGGTTCGTGACGATGCATCGGAGTTATGCTCACGCTGAGTGCAATACTATCATCAGTTTGTCGGGACAGGAAACTTGAGCGACAAATAGCTCACTGATCAATGTCATCGGTGTCCCATGCTGATTCAGCTGGAATCAGAACGACGCACAAAAGACATGGGGGAGCTCACGTTTGTCTTTGCGGTGCTTCTTGGACGAACTCTTAGCTGGTTGCTCGGTTTGGGCTGCCATGTCGCGATTGAGTGGGTCTGGCACAGTGGTAGAGAGCTCGTCTGTCGCCAACAAAAAAGGTCACGTGTTCATGCATAACATTCACCTCTGCGGCTCAACTCCTCCCTGGATCCATGGACGGTCTCATAGAAAGCGGCTCGCTTGAGGAAACAGTATCACATCCATACAGCGCCCCACTCTCTAATCTAGAAATCTTGGAGGGGCAGGTCGCTGCCGTCTCAAATGAGGACCCACAACCAGCACTACTTGATCGCATCGGTAGTGCCAAGGTATACCTGCTCTCCGACTCTACTCAGGCAAGGACAGCGAAGGTGCGCAGAGTTGCATGTCAATATCCAGTCAGAAAGCAGCAGCCTGATGCTGTAGGTTTCTCCCCCCGAAGCGTAAGCGCCTGGACGTCGAGGAAGATGAAGATGTAGATATGAATCAAGGTGTGTTTTCTGATAGAGAAGCTATTGAGATCTGTTGAATAACGGCGTGTCAGACTCTACTTTAAGATCAAATGCTCTCTTTCTCACCGGTGCACCTATCTCCCACCTTCCGACAGCACGCATATTTGCGTATGTCACACACTTTGACGCACAGCCAATCGGCCTGGAATGGGTAAATGATACCAGTTGCGTGCTAGTGTTTGAATCAAAAACTCTGGCACGTGCCGCACATCACTGTCTTCGAAAAGCAGCTACGGAAGACCGGGATGAGGATGGCTATGTAACGGCGAAGTCTATTCCTGTTACTCTTTGGCTTCCAGAAGACAGAGTTAGCAAAAGTCTTGGGCAGGGAGAAGGACTCAGGGGCATGATAAAGATGAGGTGGGCGAAGAATGATGATGTGAAGAAAAAGGGTGCGATGAGGGAGAGCGAGTTCTACAGGAAATATGGGACAGGTGCAGGGAAGGATGGTGACGCGCCACAGAAGCGGAGACGAGACGAACGTTCACTGCCGGACGCGTCACAACTCGATGATGATCTGGACGCTTTCCTTGGAGACGAGAGGCGAACGTCGTATTCTCCGCCCCCGACGACGCACGTCGGTCACTTGCCCGAGAGTTGGTCACCGATGGGGCGTACTCCTTTAACGTCCAGAGTTTCTAATCCTCGCCGATTGCATGATGAAGATGCGCAGGGTGACTCCCGGCGAGGTAGGAGTAGAGGGCGAAGGAACCCGCGGCCGCAGAAGACCCAGAAAGAACTCGACGATGAACTGGATGCTTTCCGGAATGAGAAAGACTAGTTCTGGTATGTTTAGATCCTATCAAGAGCTTAGCCTTATACTGACTCGGTCTCTTGGAGGTTTTTCCGGTTGATGCAATTCGCACATGTATTATCCAGTTAGTGTGCATTAGCATTGTGACAGATTATCGAACAACACTTTCACTGAACACCACTCGTTGCTCGTCCATCCAATCGCGAGTTTAGCAGATAGCAGTCATTTCTTCTCGTGCAACACGCCTTTTCTTCTATGAGACACCACAGACCTGTCTTGTCGACGTAACTATATCAGACACTGCTGGCTGGTTAGACGTAATTCTTGACGGATTCCGATGACTTGTTCGTGACTATGGTGGAGCTCGATTCTATCCTACGAGCATCGGAGAAAGTTGTGGCTCTCTGAGATACAGGGGACAATTCCCGAATTGGTGATCAAAATATTTGAGTGGACTTAGCGGAGCTTGCTGCCATCGGCCCATCTTCTGGTATAAGTCACCTCCACGCCGCCCGTCCGAGGATTAGGCCCAAGTATTTCGCACAAGAGAGGCATCGATGTCACCATCGCCTCTTCCGTCAGAGTCTGACGCGGATGGCGATGCAGGAGAGAGAAGTAGTGACCCCTCCCATTCGAATGCAATCCAACAGGACGTCTATGCGGGGGAAATTGATAGTCTGATGGATGGCGAAGGGTTCGCTGGTCCGCCCCCTCCCTCAAAAACAATCAAGCCGCTCACCCCCGAGGCTCTTGCGGCTTTTAATATGGCACAAGCACGTTCTGGTGTCATATACATCTCACGTATACCGCCTGGCATGCAGCCCGCAAAGGTTCGACACCTTTTGTCTCAATACGGAGAAGTCGGAAGGGTGTATTTACAACAGGAAGGTAGGATGGGGTACTCTGTCTGATGTTCGCTGAAGACATTGGCTAGATGCAAAGACTGCATACTTGAGGCGGAAATACACCACTACAAAGAAGCCCCACTTTGTCGAAGGCTGGGTAGAATTCAGGGACAAGCGGATCGCCAGGTCCGTTGCGGGAATGCTCAATGCCCGACCAATCGGGGGGAAGAAAGGTACACGATGGCGAGATGATGTGTGGACGATGAAATATCTTCCTAAGTTCAAGTGGAACATGTTGACCGAGCAAATAGGTGGGCAACGAGCACTCTGATCTGCATACCGTCACTCAGGGATCACTGAAATAGCTCACGAAGCCGCCGTGCACGCGGCCAAGCTGCGAGTCGAGCTCGCGCAATCGAGATCAGAACAGCGTGAATACCTCAGGAACGTTGAGCTTGCACGAATACTGGAGAAGCGGAACGAGAAACGAAAAGAAAAGGGACAAGGACCGATTGAACTTAAGCGACAGGCGGACGACGAAGGAAGGAAACAGACGAAGCGGCCAAGGGCTGTCGACGAGACGGCCGGGCCTACTGAGCTGCAGACCGTGTTGGGTAGCATATTCTAGGCCGAGTTGCCGGTGTAATATTTAATACCAGATTTAATCGGAGAATGAATACGAATGAATGTCAGTGTCGACGGGACAGTTTCTTGTATCGCGCGCACATTGTATGCCAACGCTGCGTCGAGTTCCTCGACCCAGCCTCAAAACAAAGCAGTGTCGCGGTACAAGAGGTCTGTCTTATTCTCCTCCTCATGCCTACAAGCGCTCTCTCCGCTCCCTCTCTCTCTCTTACCCTCCTTCTCAAACCATGGACTGAGTCTCTGATTCCTCTCTCAGCTCTCTACTCTTCTTGCTCTATCGCTCATGTCCTCTTGGTCTGCTCCTGCTTGTCCACCTCCGCGGCGCTCTCGTTCTCGCTCCCCAAGGGGTACATTTCCTCCCCGACCACTGTACCCTGATTCCTACGCTCCTGACTACCGCGGGGCATGGGATGGTTTCGATAGAGACAGACCTTGGCCTGACTATGACAGGGATCGTGGCACATATGACCATGTCAGGCGTGGCAGGAGCCGTAGCCCTCCTCCCGACGAAGGTATGTCCCGAGTTCGTGCACAACTTTTATTGCCTCACTATTTTGCAGGCCGCAAGCGTCGTCGTTCCATGTCACCTTATGACCGTGAACGTTATGACCCCCGTCCTCGATATGGGGATGACTACGGTAGCTTGTTCAATCAACTCTCGCTCCAAATTTTGACAGCTTTTTCTAGATGCTCATTCTCGTGCATACGGTTATAGATCGCCTCCTCGTGCACAATTCCCTGGATCATACCCTCCTCAACCAACTCCATCATCACGACGGGCGCCCATCGACCCCCGTACCATGGACCATCCTGCCACGTTAAAACAGTATGCCGAATGGTTCAGGTATCACTTTCCCCAACAAGCGACCGAGGAAGACAACGCCGACAAAGCTGCAGAGCAAGAGGCGGGTGACGGTTCCAAGCCCCGCAATGGTATTCGTGCCCGCTGGGAGAAATACAAGAAGGAATTCATGTCCACTCAGGTTCGTATTCCTTTGTCCAAGCCGTCAATCGCAGTTCAGACACTTTTTCCAACGATGACTCTTGAGGCGGATGTGACTGAATTCTCGTATTTGTATTGTAGTTGCAAACGATGTTTGATCATCACAGGAAGTCACCTTGGTTTGCAGAGAAGTATGATCCTGCACCAGAATTCTCAGCACTCCGTCGTCGCCTTAGAAAGGAAGGTTGGAAAAACGGTTTGAACACCTTCGTTCAGGACCTGGAATTGGGCAAATTTGACCCCGACCTGAATGAACCTGAGTCCGAGTCTATTGCACAACACAAGGACTCTGCAGTCTCGGGGGATGTAGGCGAGAATGTTGCTCCCACTGAGGAAACCAAGAACACTGCAGATGACGACATGCAGTTTACTATGGATGCTGAGGAAGATGCTGGTGAGCATGATGCAAGCCGAGCTGAAAATGGGAAGGCAGCTACTGAGCACAAGCGGGGAAATCGTGGCGAAGAAATATCTGTTCTTCCCGAGGGCAATCAAGTGATGATTCGCACTATTCCCCCGGACATTGGTCGACTCAGACTTGAGGAGGTGTGTTGATGCGACACTTTCATTTGTACGGTTTATGACCTGCTTCACAGGCTTGTAGCAAGATCCCAGGATTTATGTATCTAGCGCTGGGTGATCCCCTTCAGAAACGCAATTTCTACCGTGCCGGTTGGATTAAATTCCGTGACGACGCCGACATGACCGTTGTAATGAGCGAGCTGACGGATAAGAAGGTGCGTCGCTAGTGAAGCCAGTTCCTTAGCGTGCTTAATTCATGAATTACTGTAGATTGAGGGGTTCAAGTTGCACGTGTCACATAATACGAAACCCTTTGTCAACCGTGTTCGTTACGTCCCTGAAGTCGCGAGCAGGCCAGACCGTATTGAAAAAGACTTGGCCAATGTGAAGATTTTAGCATCGATCTTAGAAGAGGAGTATGCCACGTTTTTCAAATCTTCAGCCTCCTCGGGTGGTGACAGCACAGAAGCAAATGGCAGTGCGGGGTTGGGGGACGTCGGTATGCAGACAGACAATGAGGATGAGCCCATACTAAGGGAAGCTGGGACCGAAGCGGTTGAGCGGCGAATTGAGAAACTTGTGGGAGAGTTGCATGACCAAGGCGTTGATGAGAAGGTGTTGGAGGCAAAGAAGGTGAGCAGAATTCGTGTTTATATGGTGCAGAATTCTCATGTTCTTGCGCAAGGCGGTCATTTCTTTGGATTTGTATATTGCCTACCTGCGCGCAGCGTACCACACCTGCTACTACTGCGCTGTTGTTACCGATCATCTAGAAGAATTACAGCGTAAGTGCCTGAAGCACGTGAGGAAGCCTTTGTCAAAGTCGCTACTTGAAGAAGTCAAAGCAGCTGAAAGCGAGAAGGTTGAGAAGGAAAAAAAAGAAAAGGAGGAGGAGAAAGAGACTGAAACCGCAGCATTGAAGCCCGCTGAAAGTAGAGACTGGAAGAGAAATGGTATGCAGCCGCAATACTTTGATGGCTGTGACTCATAGCCCAGCCTCCACAGATGAACGTTGGTTGGAATGGTTCGACACAAAGATTGCTCTCCTTATCAACAAGGACGGTGTTGACCCCCGCAGCTATGGGGGCAAGAGTTACGACGAGTAAGCGTTCATTCTTCGGGCCCTCACTACGATCCCATGTTCATGTCCTGCAAGGGAACTTTCGAAGGCAGTTGAGCCATTCATCAAACAAGAAGACGAAGGTCGTTTCAGATGCAAGACATGCCAAAAGCTGTTCAAGGCCACCTCCTTTGTTGAGAAGCACGTCGCCAACAAGCACCCTGAACTTGTCAAGCAGCTTGATGAAGTAAGAATTGGTCTCTCATTAAGGGGGATGTATTGATTTCCGGTAGATCCCGTATTTCAACAATTTCGCACTAGACCCTCATAGGATTCAGCCCTTCACACACCCTCCTCCCATGACCGGCAACAGTCAAGCACCTCCGCAGGCATATGGTATTCAGGGCCCGAGTGTTTACATGCCCGAGTATGGTCGTCCTAATCTGTTTTATGGTGGTCACCCTGCGGCATATGTACCCCCTCCACCACCTTACTTGGGCGGCGGTTATTGGGACCCTTATGGTTATCAGTACCCTCCTGGTTCATTCCCGCCCCCACCGCCTCCTCCGCGGAGGGACGAAGCTACAACGGCACGTCGTTTGAGTGATCGCATAAGCGGTTATGCACCAGGCTTTGATCAGTCGGTGGAAATTACTGTTCCTGCGGCGGCTGGTCTGCCTGCTAAACCTGTCATGGCACTGGATGCACCTCTTGGTGGCCACGAGGCAAATGGTAGAAAAGGTGGTCGTCGTCAAGGTGCGGGTGGGCCACCGCCGCCGCCGCCGCCTGACGCCAAGGAGGATCCACGGGCTGCGGCGGGCAGGAAGGTTAGCTATCACGACATGGACTTGGTCGCGGAGGGCGATGTAGAGCTGACGTATTGATCAAAATCTTAGTCTAAGAGCGTACTATTTGAGAGACTGTAACTTTTTTTTACGCTTGTTTTTATGAAATCGACAGTGGTGGTCCATGAGGAGTACGGCAGACGTGTGACAAGGAGTGACACTGGGACACTGGCATGCCCTTCATTTCGAGCTGGACGCACTGATCAAGGGTTGCACAGACCCTGCTCAAAGTTCCGCCCAAACACTTGTCCCATCTCGTCTCCTGGCGAGGCTTTTCCTTTCTCTTATACTCCCTGCGTCGCTCTGGGACAGGAGCTTGGTTTCTTGTTCCCGTCCCCGGGACCGCCTCACTCGTCATGACGGGTGCAAGACAGGCCTTTGCTCCCCGTCATCTTCTCTCCCATGATGACCCCGCTCTCTCATCTGACCTCATTGGTCCGAACAAGTTCGCTCTCACCTGGCCCGTCGAGCCCTCCCTGCCTGCACAATCGCCTCTCCCCCATCCCGTAGAACGATCCGCCGTCCTTAGCTCTTCTGAAGCAGACTCCGATCTTTCGGAAAGGGAGCATTCCTCCATCGATAAACTCTCCCAGGCGGAACTTTCTGATGACTACGACACCTCCCCCAACCACCGCAGATGTTTCCAGCAGCACTGCGGAACTACAACCACGCACGATGGATGCGCTGATGTTTCCCGACCATCACGCACATTCCCAACACCTCTACCCTCCCAGCTCGAGCACCTGCAGAATCCTCACAGGACGCAGCTGACGCCTCCCTTCTCAGCAGGACTTGCGCCCAGCCCTTTTGACGGCTCGTGCTTCCATGAGGCTTCATTAGAGCTGGCAGACTCCGTAGAAATGGTCGTCCAGACACTCCTGCAGATATCCCCGGCCCAGATCCTTGACCCCGCTAAAGAACAGTATGCAGCATGCTCGCTGTCAGTGCCGACCTCCTCTATGTCTGCGGTGCTCACCACGATGAAGAATCTCAATTTTGTGTCTGCCAACATGCCAGAGTTGTGCACACGGAGCGGACGCACTACTCCGCAGGCGGTAATTGGTGCACCGGTTTCATCACCCGCAACATGCACTCCGATCATCCATTCCGACTTTGATGTTGGAGAGATGCTGCAGGGCGTGGGCGACGCGCTCAGTGGATGCGCAGCGCAGAGGGGTGTAGACCTTGTGCTCTTCCACGCGGATGTTGGTTTGAGACACGTCGCTGTCCGCGGCGAGGAATTCGGACTTTCTAACACACTGACTCATGTGAGCAATCTCAATGGCGGGATGAGGTAGTGTCGTTCTGACGGTTCCAAAGGTCATTCGCCAGATTCTACATACTGCTTACAGAGGTGATGCGATTGACGTTGAACTATCCGTTAGACCGGTCTTGGATGATTCGTCTGATTCTCCAGTCGAAACTGGGAGCAAGCGTGTTCAAAACAGGAGGGGGTCATACATGTCAACCATCGAGGATGGGCACGTTCGCTGTGCATTTCAGATCAACCATTGCTTTACTCCGTCGGGGACGGGTAATGACACGTTCCCTCCTAGCGCTACTGATTCCTCCTCCGCCCGACCCAAGCCCAATTTCGGATCCTCTTTGTTGCAACGACTGTTTTCACGCACAGGTGCTTCCTTCGCTTGTGACCTGTCTGCTCAGGAGTCATTTCCTGGCCGGGCATACGAATTAGTATTTCCCTTGGAATCCGGATCTCCTGCTGCCATCAGTGCCAGAACTACGCCTGCCTTGGAGTATAGTTCTCCGCTTCTTCCTGGAGCTCGGATAGCTAAGGAACCGACCCTGGAGGAGCTGATCCAATTTTCGGAAACGCTGCGAGGAAAGAAGGCTACTCTGTACGCGAAAGAGAGCAGCGCATTTGCTCATCATTTGACGAGCTATCTCACGACATGGGGTATGGACGTCAGCCATGTCTCACCCGAATCTGATGTGGACGGTTACCAAAGCGTTCGTGAGAGGGCTTCGTCCTCTGACAACAATCTACAGTCGACCAAACCTCGCCACTGGAGCTTTGGAGACAACGCTCCTCACGAAAATTCCAGTACGGCTTCTAATGGGACTTCACGAGTCGCATCATCGGGGACCTTCATTTTTATTGACGACAATGTGTCAGTTCTACGTGAGAGGATACAAAAAGACCGCGCTGAACAACAGTCTCTCCCGCCTGCTGTACACTCACGTGGTAAACGACCGTCGCTGGCGGCTCATCACAGACCCAAGTCCTCCCCGCAAATCGCCAGAGCGTTGGGATATGGTTCTCCCACTGTCGCGCAAGCAGCGTCTGCACACGTCATCGTACATTTCACCAGTTTAGCCAATTACAGAGCTGTCAAGGACATTGTTCAAACAGACCTTACTCTATCAGGCGACGCATTCGTCAGGCCACCTCTGGATGTTATGATAATTCCCAAGCCAGCGGGGCCGCGTCGATTCTTGACTGCCCTCCACACTGCGGTGACGAAGCCCGTTGTCGATCCCCTCTTTGCTCCTATTGCGAGCTCTCCAACAAGCCTAGGGCTCCACAGTCCACCATTTTTCAGCCATAGGCAACCCACTCCAAAATCTCCTCCCTCGCGGCCTGCTTATTCTCCTCGTGGGACCTCTGACCGTGCGGTCAGGTCACCTAGGGAAGTTATTGGTGAACCACATGCGCTGCACCCGCCATCTCCGCTTGCCATCTCGGATACTGCAGAGTACTTTCCTGACGGTTCCGTAAAACTTGGCACGTCACCCGCCTCTGGACTCGTTATCTCTAGTCCAGATGGTCAACCAGCTGGTATCGTGTTCCAGCCGAGAGCTAAAGGGGCCAAGACACCAGGATTAACAGGGCCTATTGAAGTGCCAAAAGGGCAGTTTCTTATCCCTACACCAGATAGAGTGCGCCGACCATCCTCACGTCGACAATCGAGCAGTGAAGACAAGAACCCAGCTCAGCAAACTGTTTCATTTTCTGCACTCCACACCCAAGGGTCGAACGTATCTACCCCCTATCGCCAAGATTCATTACCGAGCCCCGAGGTTCTGCCCTCCGCGGCCAATTCTGTTGCAAAAATGAAGGCTCGGAAACCATCTGTTTTGGCCGATGATGTTGGCCCCCCTTTGGCTTCACCGTGGAAGGGGAATCCAGTCGACATGAGGAAGACGTCATCGCCACCAGGGTCGCCCAATGCTCCCGATTCGCCTGCAAATACCTTTACGAGACGACCGTCAAGGCGGGTACAAGATCAGAAACCTCCGATACCACCTGCCATGCCCGTCAAGGCGGGGAAAGGAACGACCGATACGAACATCACGCCGCCAATCAGCGTTCTCATCGTTGACGGTGTGTGGTGTTAGCTCTTGTTGTGAATTATGCTCATCTGCGAGCTCAGATAACCCGATCAACCAGACGATTCTGTCTACATTCATGCGGAAAAAGAAGATCAAATATGACGTTGCAAAGAATGGGGAGGAGGCCGTACAAAAATGGCGCAGTGGGGGTTTCCATCTGATTTTGGTGAGTTCGAGGAAGAGCTAACAATTATAATTCTCTGACGCGGCTGCAGATGGACATACAGATGCCCGTCATGGACGGAATTCAGGCGACGAAGGAAATCCGACAACTTGAAGCTGCCGCATGCACCCCCTCGACTCCTCAATCTGACAGCAGTGCTCGTACGCCCTCTGAAGGGGCCTCATCTGAATCGCGTACATCGACATCGACATCGCCTTATCGTCCTTCTGTCATTATTGTCGCACTGACGGCATCTTCCCTTCAGAGCGATCGAGTTGCTGCACTCGCAGCAGGATGCAACGACTTTCTAACGAAACCTGTGTCATTGCAATGGCTTAATAACAAGATCATCGAGTGGGGTTCCATCAAAGCACTGCAAATGTGGGCCGACTTGCGCCCGGAAGCTGCAAAGTCAATTTCGACGGAGCAAAACACACAAGCACAGGCTGTCGCTCGTCGCTTACATGTACCTGAAGGGAGGGCCACACCGATCCACTCTCCAAGTCGTTCGTCGTCTGTTGGAAAGACGGAAGGCGTTCCACTCGTCGTATCATCGAACATATTGCCTGCATCGGAGAAACTGGACGCGTTGCTGAAACTCGGTGATAACCTCTCGACATCTTCTATGAACAATGGACTGGATCCAACCAACAAACATGAAGGAGCAACCACGTCAAGTAATCATCCGTAGCCCAATTTTCAGTGATGCTTGGTACTCATTGTCCGTCAGGTCCCATAGTTGAGGTATCGACAATCGCAGGTGCAGAAGGCTCTATTCGTTCGGCGCTCATTGTTGCTGAAGCCCGTATCAGACAATCCAGATAAACGACCACGGCCGGCTGAGCGGTTAGGTTCTGTCACTGACGATATACCACCGTCGCCTGGTAAGTGCCTTGCATTGCCTGCGAAATGACACCTATGAAGGTCGCCATAGAGTCGAGAGAACGCACTGCGAGCGACGCCGGAGATCCACCGGGGGATTCTTCGCTGAATACGTCGGGTGACCGTAACGAGCCGGGCGGGATCCCCTGACGGTGGTGGGCGACCTTTGGAATTCTGTTCTGGCTAATCAAGCCGCTCTTCATACCCTTGAATCTGAAGGTCGCCGGGATCTTCCGCAAATATTTTTAGGCTCATTATCTTACATTGTGCTAGTCTTATTCGTCAGTGTCGTTTTGGGGTTTATGTTGTCCTAATTTGGGGATTTGTTCACACGACATTTTACAACCAGTTTTGCGGACGGTTTTGTTTTTGTTTTTTTTTTTCTCTACGTGGGATAGCTGGACCGATGGGCACACGCGGTTTGCTGAATTTCTGCGTGCATACGTATTATTTACCACGACATGACGATACACTGCCTACGTCGCAGTGGGACTCGCTGTGGGTCGGAAGAGGTGGGCCAGCACGAAATAGCAGACGGACGCGACGGCGAGGAGGTTCGCGGCTAACGACGCCGGGCGCGATGCCGGGGGTGATGCCGGATTGCCGAAGGTCGGAGTCCACGGAGCCAAACTCACTCCGCTCGAAGAGTCTACTCCGCGAGTGGGCGTCTCCCAATTCCTTACAGCTCCTTGTCTCTCAGCCTCGGTACTCCCGTCCTTCCTGCGCGCGAACGCTACCAAAGCCATGAATGGCATGCACGACAAGCGCACCTCCATCAGCCAGCTCCTCAACCCCTCCTCCGACTCCTCTGCCTACCCCCACCCTTCCCACCTCCCAAACATCCCATCCCCGTCTGGTGTTTCCCAGTACCAACACCCACCACACCCACCGTATCCACAGCAGCCTGATTCTGGCTCTTCCTTCCACCTTCGCGCCGCGAGCTGGGAACCCGTAAACGACGACCCAAATGCACCGAAACGCAGGCCTGACGCCGGCCCGCCCACCGGTCGATCGTATCCAATGCCACCTCAGATATATGCTGAAATGAACGGAGACATGTCACAAAGGCAGCCGAGGCCGAGGATGGACGAGCACGCAAACTTTGCAATGCCGGCTGGCCCGTGGCCCCCACAGCCCGACGTAACGAACGTCCCTTATGGTTCCCCGATCGTGGCACCAATGTACTCGGACGAGCGGACCTGTGAGCGGGAATCTACTTTGCGTGTGCTCGTTCGTGTTCCTGAATTCAAAAGCGTCCTCCCTAGCCATGTCAGGCGATTACCCTCAAAACAGTCAGTACTGTGTCCACTCAGGTATGCATCCTAGACTGAGCTTTCGCTTTAAAGGTCAATACAGCCATGCTCCACAAGAGCATCATCCACAATCCATTCACCCTCATCATGCATGTAATTGCTATTTCTATCTTACTCCCCACTCCCTCCTGAGTCTTCGCAACGAAGCTTTACAGAATGCTGAGAGGGCCTCTGTTCGTCTCGCCGCGCGCTTCACTGCACCGATCCCAGGGCAACCCATGTTTGAAGTGGGTGCACTAATGCCCGCACCTCCTCCGATGTTTTCTGCCATGCTATATCAACACCCACCACACCCACCACACCCACCACCCCAGGTGCAGAAACGTCCTTCATCTGAAGTTGAGGAGCCCCCTTCACAGAAGTCAAAGAAGGCCAAAAAAGCAAAAGCCACGGATGGCAATGGTGCGCGCCGCTTGTCACTCTCCAAGTATCTTTTCCTCACCCCTACTGAAGCATCGTCCAAACGTGGTTATAACTCCAAGAAAAGAAGCGAAGCAGCCCACATTGCAGCCCAAAATGGTCGGTTTCAGTCGTCTAGATCGGACCCGCGTTCATCTCCATGCAGCCCAACTCATGCCAACTGTCTCCTACACCTCAAACCCTGCTAACAAGAGCAATGAGAAGGATGGAAAAGGTTGGTATTCGGTGATGTTCCGTTGGTATTTGACCTGAATGAAGTCTCCTGTGGTATCGTCTTGACAGAGAATGAGGGACAAGGAAATGAAGCCGCTTCTCCGCTTCATCCTGAACTTCAGTTCGCTCGTTGCATGTCGAATCGATATAGATCAGAACAATTTCCGCGGTGTGTTTCCTGCACACGCCGCTGGGCTGGTGACACATGCCGGTTCCAAGGTATTCGCTTCTTCCTCAAGGACAGCCAGCGAAACATCGTGGGTATCAGCTTCGTGGAGAATCAGCGGCCGGATGCTCCCAGCATGAACTTCCCAGTTCAGTGGAATGTCCCTCTGACTGAGCAACATATTCGGAGAACAAAGGTGATTCAATCAGTCTATCTGTCGTCCTCGGCTCACCACCCAGCTCAGCGGACGATCGCAAAGGCTTTGTTACCCACACTTCGGCAAGAGCTTGAGCACCTGGCTTACCCTGAAATTATCCGGCGGACGAGAGAGAGTGAAGTTCGTGCCACGTGTGGTGGGTTTGATTCGTGACTCAGCTTGTCGAAACCAAGTGTTTCAAATAACTGCATTTTTAGATACCTGCATGACTTCGATATTCTCGTGTAGTTGGATGTGTCGGTTGTGTGGGCGCGAAGCATGTGCCGAGTGTTTTGAACAGGTCAAGGAGTTGACTGAAGACAAGCCTGGCGCGACGCAGGCAGAGATTGCAGCCCTGCAGGCTAGACGAGAAAAACACGCTCACACCAACCCATTCTTTCTATCCTGCACGCGCAGGAACGAACACCACGCCAAGGATTTCTCTCCCATGTCGCGATTTTGCAAAACCGAACTAGCGCAAGCTATCAAGGACATGGAGACTCTCCTGGCAGAACCAGAGCAGGACGAGGCTCTTATTGTCGGAGCCATTGACCCCATTCTTCAAAACGGACAGTCATCGAACTCAGGCACAGATGCCGTCTCAAATGGAACTTCTGTGGGTTCAAACTCTGAAAACTCCGTTCCAACCACCCTTGGAGAAGCGGTACAAGTTCGTTCAGCTACTGACGGAGGAGCTACCGCAAATATGGGAGCCCAAGTGCAACCTCCGCCAAATACTATTTCAACGGAGTCATCCGAAATTCCTTCGCATCCCACGGTTACTCTCTCCGATCCGGAGCTCACAGAGGATGTATTTCGACCTCTATGGTTCAAAGGAGATCCTCTCGTGGTCACAGGTCTCCTTCCGAAATTCCAGATTCCATGGACACCCGAATATTTCCTTCAGAAATACAATTCCCAGAGTTGTCTTATACTCGAGTGTCAGACTGATGTGAATAAGCGCGTTACTGTAGGCGAATTTTTCTCGTGGTTCGGAAAGTACGAGGGTCGAGTCGAGTGTTGGAAATTAAAGGTGAGTTCGAATGGGGTGTATGTGAAGGGCGACGCTGAGTGTGTGTCCCAGGACTGGCCACCGTCGACTGACTTCAAAACTGCATTTCCCGAGCTCTTTGAGGACTTCAACAGGGCTGTACCAATTCCTAGCTATGTCCGTCGAGACGGAGCGCTCAACATCGCCTCTCATTTCCCTAGTAACACTGTCGCGCCGGACCTTGGTACGTCGTGTTCAGGGCCCTGAGTGCATAACAACTAACGAGTCAAACAGGGCCCAAGATGTACAATGCGATGGCATCCTTCGAGTCTGCAGGCAGCAAAGGGTCGACCAGACTGCACATGGATATGGCAGACGCTGTCAATATCATGACGTATGCAAACCACACCCCGGACGGAAAACCGGGCTGTGCTGCCTGGGACCTCTTCCGTGCATGTGATGCGGATAAACTGCGCGTCTTCCTTCGGCGGAAATTCAAAGGGTCATATCAGCATGATCCCATCCACTCGCAACAGATCTATCTTGACAGCACGCTGAGGAAGGAACTGTTTGACATGTATGGGATCAAGAGCCATAGAATATATCAGAAACCGGGCGAGGCCGTGTTCATACCCGCTGGGTGTGCGCATCAGGTGAGATTGGTTCGATGTTGTGCGTGTCCATGTTGAGCCGAGTCGCACCATAGGTTTGCAACCTCGCAGATTGTGTCAAGGTTGCGGTCGACTTTGTCAGCCCTGAGAACATATCCCGATGTGAACAGCTCACGAAAGAGTTTAGAGAGCAGAACCAATCGATGGCATGGAAGGAGGATGTGCTTCAGCTGCGCACGATGATGTGGTTCGCATGGCTATCTTGCTGTCGTCAAGAGAAGGAAATGAACGAGACCTAGGAGAGATACACACCGGATGAGTTATTGGTGCTGTAGGTTAACAGGAGCGGATGGGGGATATTCTATCGCAAGTATGAACTAATATAGAGGTAGAACCTCGAGCTACTCTGCACGGTCTGTGTACATGCTTTTGCTTTCGGAATCATGCTATTCATCTGAGAGGTAAACTTAGCCATGTCATGGAGTACGACGTCCATTAGACCAAATATAAGCAAGCTACGCTCGGCTGAGTAGCATAAGCAATAGACTCGATGCATAATCTATTAGATTACACGAGCTATTCAGCAGCAGAAGTATATATACGTACACTTGTATCCCAGGGGGAGTTAGCCACGACAGCGATCCTTGGTCCCCACTCTCACAGGCTCACTCGTCCTGATTCCGAGTCGTTCCTCTCGCCATCGTCGTGCTGCGACACCTTTCTTTTGGCTGATAGGGGCGTGCTGATTGGCCATCATCCCCCTCCTCAAGCTCCGTACACACCAACACCATGTCCATGTCGAACATTTCCTCGCCTGGCCCGAATGCAATCCCCAACGCGACCGCTTGGACCCAATCTCGCCTGACAGCGCTGTACGATGACGTCCATACCCAGGACGTCTTTGACCAGGCGTTCTCGCCCGCGTGCGAGGTTCGTGTGAACCACGAGGCATGTCCGCTGCAGACGCTCAAGGACGAGCTCGCGTCCCGGCGCGCGGCGGCGACGCACGTGAGCGTCGCCTGGGATCCCAACGTCGTCGCGACCAACGAGGACGAGGTGCGTGTATGCACTGCTGGGGGCAAGCGACGCGGTGCGGTGATGCGTGGACGCTGACGATGACACAGCCGGCCATCGTTGCGGGAGCGTTCGTCGTCACGCGCTCGCTGCCCTTTCGTATCCGTGTGGGCCCGGCGCAGAGGGAGACGCACATTCGTTTCAGTGCCAAGTAAGCAAGAGTGGGCTGTTCCACCTGCTATCTTTCTGATCGAGTTCGCAGGATCGGGCGGGATGCAGGCGTGCAGGATGCTGACCCGCGTCGCATCACCAGTTTTTATTACACGGCAGTAGACAGAACACCACCGATCCGTTTCGCTGTTCCACGCGCAACCCTGGAGGATGGATCTGACGGCCATTGATGTGCCGTTGGGTGAAGGGGGCTCGGTGCTCATAACCCCCTTTCTTACGCTTTCCACGCTTTATCCTTATTCTGTGCTTTGATCGTGTATCGAATGTTCTCGTCGTACAATATATGGTGCACATCACCTATGTCTCTGCCATCTCGGCGTCTTCGTTCGCACTGGTATCATTCAGTAGGGCTTCGGTTGCGCGACGCAGCGTCGCAACTTTTGTCCGCATCACTTGAATCGCCTCAGGTAGCAGACGTTCCGGAGGGTAAAATCCCTCCGATTCGATGCAGACTGTATCCTCAGGGTATGAGGCACAAACGATAGACGGTGAGGCATCACGTACAAAGAAAATGATCTCGAACTCGCGCAAGCTGGACACACCCGTCAAATTCCGGGTGTCTATACACCTCGCGGCTCATCGATTCGAAGCGTGCCGACTTGTCGTCCACGCTGACTTCTTTTGTGGTTGGATGTACGCGAATGACGCCCGAAGAAAAACATTTTTGGAACTTTTCTGCGAGATCGGGTGGTATGGGTTTTGCCGGGTTGAGGATGATTTTTGGGAGTAGGCGGTAGGATGCGGTGGCTGCGAGAGGGCGATCAGCGGGTGGCATGGTATGAACAGGCGATCGCGTGCACACCGACAGGACTGAACTTGGCGTGATCCTTGCCGACGCCTTTAACGGCATGGACCTCGATGTCGATCTCTTGTCCTGGACGCAGCTTTGCAAGGACAATGTTTGGGTTTGTCGGCGACGGTGGGTTCGCGGCCAGGACCGTCTCTTGTTCGCCCTGTGGGACCCATTCGAGTTGAGACGAGAGGACTTCGGAGTTGATGAAGAGGGCCGTGGGGTCCGTCGTGTCTCTCGGCGCGTTTTTCCTACGTTCACAGGCGACTTTGAGCCGGAACACGAGCGTGTTCCGGTCTGTTGCTTGATCGGTTTGTACTGCGAAAAAGGGAGATGACACGCATGACCATGCGATGCACACGTGCGGGTGCTCACATTCTTTCATGTCCAGAAGGGCGGGATCGACGTTGAGGGGGACGAGACCCAGGCGGTGTGCGAGGACTTCGTCAGCAATGACGGACGTGTTGCACCATACGTACACGCGTTCTATGCATACCGTAGGCACCTGCAAAGATCAACCAGCGTGCTGCAAAACACGGAAGTGGACATGCCTCGGCGATGAGGATGCGTCGGAAGGCGTTGGCGACGGATGCATCTACGCCGACGAGATCAAAGTCGATGGAACGGTTCGAGAGACGCTCGACTCGGACAGTTAGCTTCTGCGCATGCGGCGGTAAGGTCATATGTGCCGAGAGAGAGAGAGAGAGAGAGAGAGAGAGAGAGAGAGAGGCAGACCTGTTGGAACTTTGCGAGATCCCATGCGTTGTCTTTTTCTGTGTAGTGTCCTGGATAGTCGGTCGAGGAGACGTGCGAGACGCGTTCTGGATGCACGCCGACATGGCGTTTTGGATCGAAACCAGCCATGAAGAGGGAAGAGAGATCGTATAGAGATTACGTAACACATTGCCCTTTGCCATCTGCCAATGCCTCGCATTCGAAAAAGTGCGCGTCCACTGCCGTCCAGACAGCGCTCTCGTGTCTCACCAGCTCGTCGCAGAGACCTCAAAGCGTGGCACGACCCGCCAGCGGGAAAAGACAAAACACAAGGTTTCCGAACACCGCAAAAAGGCCAAGAAGCAGGCGCGAAAAGACAAGGCTGCTGGAAAGCGTGTGTTGCATCTGGTGTTAATTCCCGACGTCCTCGCTGATAGTCGCTTGCAGCCGTGCAAAAGAAATCGAAAAGGGACCCCGGCATTCCGAACAACTTTCCGTACAAGGACCAGATCCTTGCAGAGGTCGAAGAACAACGGCGTCAAGTATGCCCATGTCCGATCCCTGCACTATGCAGCGGTTTGATTACATTACCACAGACAGCTGCAGAGAGGCAACGTCGCAAAGAAGAAAAGCGCGCAGCCGCAGCTGGCGGTGATTGCAACGACGCCGAACAGCGGTCGACGCCAGAGGACATCAATGTTGACGAAAATGACAGACAAGACCTTGATGGGATTATGTCACTGAGGCCAACCCCCATACCCAAAAACAAAGACGGCAACAACGCCATCAAAGAACAGTTACCGGCCATATCCGTTTTACCTGGTCCCTCGACGCTGCGTGACGTGGTGCACAAGGCGGATGTCGTGCTGCATGTGGTTGATGCCCGGGATCCTTCCGCAGGCATGAGCGACGCGTTGGCAGAAGCAGCACAAGGCAAGCTGATGGTGTTGCTAAACAAAGCAGGTGGGCATGGCGTGTGGGCGGGGCCCTCAGACTGACAAAATGCCAGACACGGTACCACAAGAATCGCTCACACAGTGGCTCGCACACCTACGGACATCGTACGTGGTACTGCCGTTCAGAGTATCGTCTGCTTTCATACTCTCTGCGACGCCGTTTGAGCTACCAAACAAAAAGGCCAATGCACTACTCAAGGATGACGCTTTGGGACTAGGTGGTCTTTGGACATATTTAGACAGCCTGGCAGAGACGACAGATGGCGAGGAGCTTGTCGTTGCTGTGACTGGAGTGACAAATGTGAGTGTCAATCCACGAACTAGACCCGAATCTTATCTCATGGACGATCAGGCGGGCAAATCGGCAGTCATCAATTCAATTCTCGGCTCAGATGTGTTCCCGATCTATAATATGCACATGGCGACGTCTGCCAAAGGGCCGTCTACGACGACGAGCGCACAGGAAGTGGTGGCGACTATGCCCAGCAATGCTGGACGGAAAGTAAGATTCATAGACACGCCTGGACTGCAATTTGTGCGCGCAGCGTCGTCAACGGACCAAGAAAGGGAGGCGATGCGAGCACGAGATATTCTGCTGCGGTGTAGGGGCCGGATTGATCGACTGAAAGACCCATTATTTGCAAGTAAGTGAAGATGGGCGAGTTTTGAGGTGATACGCGCTGACTGTCGGACAGTAACGCACGTGATAGCGCACGCGG
Organism: Tylopilus cervinicoccineus; assembly: GCA_038094635.1. Classification (NCBI taxonomy): domain Eukaryota; kingdom Fungi; phylum Basidiomycota; class Agaricomycetes; order Boletales; family Boletaceae; genus Tylopilus; species Tylopilus cervinicoccineus. Next base: position 432 of record JBBPUK010000001.1, on the reverse strand, counting down.
ACGCGCAAGATCTAATGCTTGCGTATGGCCTGCCTGCGTTTTTGCAAGGAGACGTGACGGGGTTTCTGGCGGGCGTGGCGCGGGTGAGCGGGCTGATCAAAAAGGTAGGTGGTCGAGATGGATGTGTGGGTGTGGCATGCTTACGACATACAGGGAGGCGTGCTGGACCATGCGGGAGCAGCACGGATCGTTTTGCGGGACTGGTGCACAGGTAAATTGATGCGGTACAGCATGCCCGGGGGTGCGCCTGGAGGGACAATGGAGGGGGATGCGGATGAGACGGTGCTGGGGTCGGTGAGGAGCAGGAAGGAACTGCGGAGTGCGGTCGGGATGAAGTTGGTCAAGATGGACGCGGGCGTGAGTGACAAGCGAGACATTGAGTGGGACGCGGTGTGGGGAGAGGAGGATAAGGATAAGGATAAGGATAAGGAT